>JAJJMB010002020.1:17505526-17532063 GCA_023531105.1 Papaver atlanticum | reverse complement strand
GGTAGAACTCTAATTGGTCACATGGTTTGTGTTCTTCTTTAGATTCGTTTAATCTTATTACTCTGGGGTTCACTAATAAATTTCGAAACTAAGCTCATTACCAAAAACAAGATTTTCTTACTGCTTTTTCATCCTGTATCTTATTTATAACTTTTGTGATTTGTGTTGTTCATATAGGGAGAACTACTACCAAAAAGGGAAAAAGGTGTACCAAAAATAAGAGGTACTGGAAGCATTCGAGAGAACTCGGGTTATATTTAGAAGGTTAATCTCAGTCTTTGAAAAAATGGGTTGATGACGATATCAATACTAACAAAACTCGGGTTATATTCAGAAGGTATTCATTTTCCCAATTCAAGTAAGAAAAATTTCTATGAACTGATATTTTGAATTTCGGTTTGTGTGCTTTCAACTTTCTTGCCGTGTTTTCTGAAGTGTGGCATCTCAATCCATTTGGTGCCCTTTCTGTACTGCATTTTCTCTAATCTTAGCTCAAAAGTCATTGCATAAAATCTCTTCATACTATTTGGTTGATTTTCATGAATTATGGTTGTTAAACAATTAGTTTTGATCATGCCATTTCAAGTTCTTATAGGAATTCATATAAAACTTGCTAATGCTAGGGAAAATTTTATATATCTCGCCAAAGAATCTGATATAATTGAATGGGTGGACAATAGAACTCAGGTGGTCATTGCCGTAAAGAAACTACGCCAACCTTCAGTATATCTGCTACAGAAAAGGTGGTCACCCTTCTGTATATGGAAAGAACTATAAGACTTATTGATAACAAGCTGCATCTCTGCAGCGCTGAGGACACTGGCACAATGTATACTAAGGGCTTTTCCAGGATCGACACTATCAAACAAGGTACGTCATTTCTTCAATTGTCTGCATCACGTCCTTGATGGTAAAGCATGTCGTTTCTATCCATTTGCTATTATGATAGGCGATAATGCTCCAGCTCACTGTGTAACTGATCTCTGGAAGGGAAAAATTTCCAGCTAGGCAAACACACTATGTGAATTTATAAGGAGCCTGCAGAAGTTGGCTGATGAGCTTTTTAAAAACAGTTTATGGCAATTTCGTTTTTGGCAAGAATTACCAAACCTAACTGTTGGACATGTTAGAAGTAGTTTCCTGTGATAAGAATGTGAATACTGAATAGATGTGATTGGTGAATTGTGTTTCCGTATTTAAATTGTTTTTTTTTAGAACAATTTCTTGCACCAAAGCTAACTTCAGTTGTTGTTTTTAAATTATTATGCAGTGAATTGACTGAGCTTGGCCATACTGACAGAGATCAATTTGTGTTCGCTGCTCCTCACCCGACACCCGCTATAGTATTCCCTCATGTAGCAGCGACATGGTGGCTAGAACAGGTACATATGATCCATGTCACTCTTTCTCTGCTACCATTAGTATCATAGAATGTATCTCTTTGCGAAATTTGTGTTGATTACTGGACCAAAAAACCAAGCACTATAAAAACACTGAAGCTTAGGTAGGTAAAACAGAAGAATGAAGAGACGATCAACCAACCTGCTTCTGTTCTATTTAGTTTTTTATGAAGGTTCTCTTCGTTCCCCCTAAGTTTATACATTAATTACTTGACTTTGTAAGAATAATTTCCGATGTGCTTCTTTCTAAATTGTACACTGACTTTTAAAGAACTTTCACGATCATGACGATCAGAGTACAGTTTCAAACAACAGGACTGCAATAAGAAGTGCTACTCAATATGAAGAGTAATTCTCATCCTGTGAAGAAGGTAAAACTATAACACCACCAGACCTAAAATGATTCAGTTTCACATAATTAAAGAGCAACCAAATTTTTAGGCAGTATGTTATACTTGGTGAAGGAGGCTTGGCAGAGTTTACAAGCGTTCTGTAGTATTTGTACCTGATGCTATTGAAAAACAGTGCACATAGTGAACTGAAAAAGATTCAGTTTCACAGAATATAAAAATACAGCCAGAAATTTTAGGCAGGTGTATACTTGGTGAAGGAGGTTTTGACAGAGATTACAAGTATTCTGTGGTGTTTTAGTGCACCCGATGAACTGAAAAGGCGGCAGCGAAAGAGACAAAGACCAACTCTAACTGAACTGAGTTAGTATTTGTACGTCTAATCGATATGTTGCTTTTAGAAGCACATTGGGTTGGAACTATAGATACTAACCCGACCTCAGTTAGATAATCTCACATTACATTTCTCTCTCTGCTGCCCGCTGCATGAAGAGAAAAGACACGACAATTTGTCTCTTTGCTGCTAAGTGCCTTAAGTTGTTATATATTTTTTTGTACAACATTATTCTCTGATCTAGAAACTAACTCTGTGTTTATATAGAACATTGGCTTAATGCAGGATTTAATCAAACTATCTTCACTGTTGTGGTTGTGTTTTGAGTATTTGCTGTCCCTAGAAGGGGGCTTATGATGGATCATATCCAGGGTGGATGTGGTTTTGCTCTTATTGTATCTTCTCTGCAGGTCAGATTGATTGTAGTGACCTGTTAAAAAACACACAGTTTGGAAGTTGGGAAGATAACACTAGAATAGATTTTAATGTGCTTGGATGCTAGAAGTGTACGAGTCGAGAAATGTCTATCGCCAGCTTAATGTTCTGAACACGACAACGCACTATGATTAACTCCTGTACCCATTTATAGGCCATCATATGAACCTTTTACAGAGTATCATCGTAATCATTAAGACTAATCTGGATAATCATGGATCATCATCGTAAACCTCTTATTACCTAAATTGAAGACTAATCTCACACAATTACATGGTGATTATTGTGTACGGGTAATTATGCAATGTGTGTTATTTTGCTTTATTTGAAAATGTTTTATTTCTTATTTTATTTCGATGTAACCAAGCAGCATATAATAGGTAAACCATTATCATTTTTCAATTATGCTTATTACTCTCTTTCATGTAATTGGTTAGGTCTCAGTGTATAAGTCATCTGGGGTTGCTTATTGTATTGATGATGATTTTCATCGAAATTACATTGAGCTACATTGTGAGTTTCCATAGTGAAATGAGCATTGGTTAAGGTACTACTGTTATGATTATACACCATCATTCATGAACCTCTTATAGAGCAGAACTTGATTTATATATTTATAGGTTACCAACATCAATAATATTATTTTTCAAGTAATACCGAGTTCCTAATATTTCCTAATATGCCTATTGTGACTATCGATAATATGTTAAGTTTCAGCAACTAATCACTTTTTCTTTTGATAGAAAAGTGAGACCAAGGCTGCAGTTTAGTGTTTATGAATTCATTTAGGTAGTTCTGATAATTTTATTTTCGTACAGATAACGCGTCTTGAACTTAGTTCTGATAATTCTTTATGAACTATTCTACAACCCTTAATTTCTTAATTTTGATAATTCTTAATTTTCATATCTTACTTAATTTCTCCAAGGTATTGCAGAATGTCATTGAAATGTGTGTTACACGCCGATGTTAAAGAGGGAAAACGAGGAAAGTAATGCCGGAATACACGGGGTAAAGTCTTACTCAAATAAACAGTAATAACTACATATTGTTGGTATTAGCAGAGAACTATTTAGGAGTATGCATTCTCGAACCATTTAGGAGTTTTCATTCGTAAAATTGGCCATCGTTTGGTTCAGTAGTAAGGGACCGTTTAGGAGTATGCATTCAGATAAGTTGTAGTTGCCGACCTGTATGACTTTATGTACTCTTTGTTTCTTATATAAGGATGTTTTTCCTTTTTTCAGGCTTCTAAATACTTAAGTGACCAAAGGAATATTAACTACTTGGTTGACCCTGCACTCAATGACCAAAGAGAACAACGAGCTCAAAATCATTTATGAAATCATCCAGGTCGATATGAAATCAAAATCATTTATGAACAATGTTTTTCCTTTTTTCAGGCTCCATGAGGTCGTTACTAAATTGAGATAGCTCTACACACTTAGGTTGCGGGTTATGCTCGGCTTCAAGACTGTTCCGAACAGTTGCAGGACTTCGGAGAAACATGGTTGTTACAAGTACAGTTGCCTCATTTGTGTTAGACATTCTTTTGGCTTTCAGTGGTATCAAAACTCAAGCTTAAAATTGATCTTGGCTATAATATACAGGCTTTTGGTTTTTGTTTTCTTCTCATCATTTTTTATTTTGATATTTGATCCTTTTCTGTTTGCTCCAGTAAATATAAAAAAAATGGTGGATATGTATGGGGATATTGGATTTCTTCATTGATGTATGGAATGAATGGACTTGCAGTTACCAAGATGCTAGGGGAAGAGTTTTCTCGCAATGTATGTATTCCTTTTTTTTTTTGTATCCCGTTTTGGGATTTTTGGTTCTAAAGTTCAGGATTGGTTATTTGAAATTTGGATTTTGAATGGAACATATTACTTGACAGCTTTGACTCTGGGATCTTCTCTTTTAGATTTGAGGATTTAATTGAAAAGCCTGCAGTTCATCACTTCATTCCACCAAAACATTGTCCCAAGATATGTTACTTAGAGTTGTTTGGTGTTCTATCAAGTTAGTTATCATGTCTTCCCCACCAAGGAAATGTTTATAGGGTGTTGAGTCTTTCAGCATGAATTTTTTTGAATATGCTGAACTAATAAATATTGTTGTTGTAGTTTGCAAATTTCTGTTGCATGTAGTTAGTGGCGTGGTGTGTAAATGAAAGTAATTGATTATCACAAATCAGAAACATAGTACTACACTCAATTAGATAGGCTTATGCCCATGATTACATAAGTATTTTTGCTACAGGGAAGCTTGGTACACCCTGTAACATTTACAGGACCTTGGTTCTTTAGTTCCCGCACTAGCAAATATAGTTATCCCTTGAAACTGGACTGAGGTTTTATTCCAATTTTATATTTCAGGAGCATAAGAATGCATAATGACAAACTCCTGCTGATTTTAAATATTTTTCGTTCTTTTATTTCACTATAGTTTCTAATTCCATCTCCTAGAAAGCCAGACGACGTAGACTACTCCAATATCTGGAGACATTATCTATAACAACTCAAATGTAGTCATATTTATAGTTTCAGTTGAGTTTGTTGCTGTTTTCGTCCAGCAAATTAGCAAAGGAAGACCAGGCTGTGTCTTTCCGTACTGTAACTAGGATGGTTAAATAATGTAACTTTAGCTTTTATTTTATTTTGTTTTGAATTTTTTTGCAAACTGTTCATAATTTTACATTAGCCGAGAGAGATGGAGACGAAAAAGAATGTGGATCCAAAAGCAACTGTTCAGATGTTTCAGATGCTAGAGACAACAACAGGTTATTCACACCACCTGCCAAGTAAGTCATCGCAAATTTAACGCAATTCCATCTAATTATATATTTATGTGGTTTGATATACTGTATTTGGTTAATGTGGTATATTATCCATCATTGACTAACGGGTTTGAATATGATCATTGCAGGCAACAAGCAGTCAGATGGATACCGATTAGATTTACAAGACAAACAATCTGCAACCAAAGAAGAACATCGAATGAGAGAATTAATAAATTATTATGTGAAAGTTAGTATGGATAGAGCTCCTTACCTTAGAAAGGTTGATCTTAAAGTTTAGGAGGGATATCAAGAGCTTCTCAAGGCATTAGATGATATGTTCAAATTCAATGTGGGTCATTATTTTTAAGAGTCAAGGCTACAATAGTTCAGAATTTTGTACCTACTTATGCAAACAAAAATGAACCCTGGATGCCGGTTGGAGATTTCCAAAAGGGAATGAATTCTGTTCTTACAGAGTGTTCATCTCATCATGTGAAATGATGAAAATCATAAGAGGACAGAAGCTAGAAGTTCAGATTATTGTGCATATAATGGAAATAATAATCAAGAAGCTAACGAATCATGCAGTTGCTTGGGTTCTCCTAGAAGAAACAGAGCAAGAGTTTTTTTTTATTTTGAAGCAACAGAGCAAGAGTTGAATCTCTCTTTCCCATATCACCTTCTAAAGGTGGATTCAATAGCTTCCACATAACTATGCAATGTGAGTTTTTTACTTTGGTCCTATTACCTTTTCCATCTCTTATTATCCTCTTTTGAATTCTTGAACGGCAGCGTGTTCTAGAGGTGAAGCAATGAGATGCATCCATAATGGTGTACTACAATTTCAAATTTAGAAAAATCTGAAACCTAAAGTTTTATAGATTTGGTTTTAGTTGGATTTATATCTCTTTGCGCCTGTCTTTAATTAATCTCAATCTGCGTAGATGAGATACACCTAACCAAGAAGTTACAAACAAATAGATGCATCCTCATTGATTGAGTATTTTGTCATATAGATTTTCCGTTAATTCTTAGCAAATTATATGAACTTAGTTTCATTTATGCATTCATTTTCTTCTTAGCAAATTATATGAACTTAGTTTCATTTATGCATTCATTTTCTTTTGCCTTGGATTTTCCTCGAGCGTGATGACATACATATCTGCAAGTGAGACTACTGATGTATTTTAGCAGATTATAAATCTTTCTCATCACTTCGTTCATTGTCAGGTTCCGAACAAAAAGAAAAGCTTGGGCCCGGAGGACAAAGGAAATTATGTTTGTGATAACTACATTTGCAGGAACAGAGATAAATTGGTAAGTAAATTTAAAAGAGTGATTAGATTATTGTATATAGTTTGGAATTTGTTAGCATGAATCTCTTATTGGTTAAGGATCTGATTTGGCTGACATTCAAAAATTTAGTGTAAGACGCTTGATATAAAGTTGGAAATTTCATGATACATGTCTCCGCAGAATAATGTTTCCTCTTCTTCGCCAATCACCTTCCATAAAGGTCCGTCGATGGGGTTTATCCAACTTTCAAGAGCTCAAATTTTTAAAGAAACTGCGAAGTTGCAAATAACAGGTAAGCAACATCATATCTTATATTTTTGCATTTCTTTTTTCATATTCTCTATCTTCTTTTCTTTATAGACCACTACAGCAACCATCTCTTTCTTTGTTATAAAATAGAAAGCTTTGGTAATTGTGAGCTGAAGTCTTAAGAGAATTAATTTTTCGAGTGGGATTTAATTTGTGGGTATCAAGAGGGAGATGACCTAGGGGAGCAAATGCAAATCTTCTTTTTCGCTTTTTGAAACATTTTTTTGCAGTAACATTTTATTGTTCTTCAAAACAAGGGTATACAGGTTTGCTTCACATACAAATTGGTATTGTTTTGTTGACTATGCATCATTGTAGAGGTACTCCAAGGCAATGCAAGTCGGTAGTAGTTGAGTGTAAAGAAGGTGCCCTAAATAGGTCTCCTCAACTAAATTGTGTAGTTTCCCGACTTTAGCGATGGCAAGCCGGTAGTAGTCGAGTATAAAGAAGGTTCCCTAACGAGGTAAAATTGGTCTCCCCAACTTAATTGTGTAGTTTCCTGACGTTAACAGATTTTTACTGGGTGAATTGTAGGCCCGGCTATCTAAACACTGGGGTCATAACCCGAACAACTACAACATTATCCAATTATGGAGGAATGGTGGCTTAAAATTGTTGATTTATCTGTTTGATCCATATTCAGCATTATACCTTTTATTTTGTTCTTCTTCAACAATACACCTGAGTTGGATTACAAGAAAATAAATATTGAAACTTAACCCAGTTTCATGTAGTTAGGTGATTCCAGTTTTTGTCGCCATTTTCACATAAAGTTACTTTTGTTGTCATTTGCTTTCCTTTAGTGAACTATTGAAGGATGAAATGAAAGGAACATGAAATGGAAGGAATGGTTTGATCTCATAGGTGTTTATCTAATCTTAAATGTTGTGAATTAAACTGAAATATTGATATAAATATTTATTTTAAATTGACGAAATATATTGTTTTGAGATATTAATATAAATAGTTGTAATGGCACGAGGTGTTAAAGTTTTAATTGGATATCGGGTGGTTTCGGGCTCTGTAAACCATATGATCTTAATGATTGCGGTCATAGTTTTTCTCATATAGGTCCTTATTTTACACCAGTTTAATATTATGCAAAGGATTACTGATTGCGGGTTTGGTCTGTTAATGTACTGGAATGGATGTTTGCTAATAATAATTCCTGTGAGAATTATATTAGTATACAGTCGACATATTGCATGTTTGGTCTATTATTTTCATTTTCGAATGATAATAATAGTATGAAGGCTAATTAATTCGATTATAGTTTTCCGCTTTTGTATTTCATTTTATTATGAACATGTAATGACAAAGGCATTATAAAACTACTCTCAAATAAAGGGGTTTGGTATATTATTTTCTCACTTTATGCTTTGTTGTGCAGTTAGAAACATTGGCTTTACGGCCCCGGTGATACCTAGTGGTTTAATAAAAAAAAGGAAGAAATTTTTTTTTTAAAGTAAAAAGAATATTAACAAACGAAGTTTATTTAGAAAAACAACAAAAGACAACAAATACCAAACGGGGGCCATTCACTGCCTCATTCGCCAAACCAAGGGTGTATCTCATTTTCATAACTTCTAGCGATAGGGAAAAGAGAGTGAGAAAGAGATGGCGGGTGCATTTTGGGGGACAAGGTTTCTGGAGATAGTGAAGAAGCACGACTCAGGTGGGAAGGTCTGGAAGAAGATAAAGCTTACTCCCACTAGAAAAGCAAATGCCAAGAAGAGACTTCTTAGGGTTTGGCAGGTAAAACTAACCATTCTATTCCTTTTTATGATCTAGGGTTTTAGGCGTTTGCCAACAATATTCCATCTCTTCGTTGTATCATTTGCTTGAAATTAGTGATTTGGATTTACCTTCATTTGCTTGATGAGTGACTGCTTTCTATTGAAACTAAGTAATGTTGTTCCTTTGTTTGAATATTGATAACACATTATCTTTGACCAGCAATAATCAGAACGAAATGATTGTATTGGGTTGGTGATTTTTGGTGCAAATTTATACAGTATACTAGTCGAAGTTGAGGCTACACTTCTGTTTCATTTGTTGTTCTGTGAGTAAGTGAGTTAGGCCTTACCATAATAGGCACTTGAGTTAGGCAAAGATTCACTTGTATAATAGCTGTCCTAGTAATTTGTATGAGCATCTCTTGGAAGCACCAATGTATTTGGGTATCGATGTTCAAATCTTTAATCACATTGGTTGCGGTTGGACTTGTAGTGGGTAATACTGATTGATGAACTATTAGGATTTGGTATAGAGACCTGGAAAGGAAGAGCGCCAAGAATATATAAAAAATACGTTGTTAATAGTTTTTGTGCAGTCTTATCTACAAGGACCCATCCTAATTACTGACATCCAACTCTAACTCACATAACATCTAGTACTACCATTACAATGTCTTAAAAAAATTGTAATGATTATGTTACCTTGAACTTGAATTAGGTAACTTCTAACACCTCCCTTAGGATGTATAACTTACCTTTCAAGTAACATCAACCGAAGCTTACCTCTATCGTTTCCTTCAGAGAACTCATGAGTCCTCCATTCTTTGTCACCTGGATGACAAAACACAAGAGTTTCCTTCCGTTTTTTGTCTTTTCTAACAAAGAGCATAAAAAACATAGAATTTCCATCCCCATTAATACCAGTACTAGTCGTAGGAGGTGAAGACAATAAACAGTCACTGAAACAATATCCATCTAATGTATACCAGTAAAGAAAAGAAGGTAAATTTGTAGTCTCCAATGGATTCCGTAAGAAACAATCCCCATAATTCGATGGCGTGTAATCATATTCATCATCATCACAAAGAATAATCGACCAACCTGGATGTGAATGTCTCTGATAAGAAGATTTCCCTTTCGATTCTGGTATGGATTTTCTACAACTTGGTGTTATTTCTCGTCTTTCTATTGGAAATAAGTAATATTGTTTCTTTGTTTGAATATAGTGATAACACATTAGTTTTGAACAACAAAAAACAGAAGACGAATGATTGTACTGGGTTAGTGATTTTTTGGTGCAAATTTATATAGTATACTTGGGGAATGTAGTCGAAGTTGAGGTTACGTTTCCGTTTCCGTTTCATTTGTTGTTCTGTGAGTAAGTGAGTTACTTACCATAATAGGCACTTTAGTTCAGGCCCTTCAGGGTGTTATTAGGCAAAAATTCACTTGTTAAATTGCTGTCCTAGTAACTTGTATGAGCATCTCTTGGAAGCAGCAATGTATTTGGGTATCGATGTTCAAATCTTTAATCACACTGGTTGCGGTTGGACTTGTAACGGGTAATACTGATTTATGAACTATTAGGACTTGGTACAGAGACGTAGAGAGGAAGAGCGCAAAGAATACTTAGACGATACATTGTTAATGGTTTTTGTGTAGGCATATCAGCAGTGTCAGGGTAGAGTCCAAATTGAAATTCGAAATAGAAAGCATAACACAGTAAATTTCTGCCGAACTGTTCAGCCTTTGCCCAACTGCAACATTTTCGGTTTATTCCATCTTATAATGATGTTGTTTTATTCTGTAAGCTTTGGTTTGTACCCAATTGAAAAATGTGCATGACGTAAAGTGGGAAAAATGTCTGCATTTTGTAGTAAACTATACCATACTTTATTTTAGTTTCATATTGACAAGGTGAACTGAAAAATTGCAGTTTATAGGGTGAAGAAATCTTACACTGTTTTTGCCTGGTTCTTCTAGAGGATCGATGCAAACTACTAACAATTGTAGCATTGCTCACTATGAATGGGAGCTTTACTGTATTTGTGAATGTCAGATATGATGAGTTGTATAATTATTAATATGATGTTTTGGGTAAAGTAGATTCATACTAGCCCCAAGATCTAAAAGTGCATTATCTATCCGTTGGTTGCCTATACTACATGCAACAGTGGGACTACCAGGATCTTTGAATTTGACTGGGTATTGTTGTGAAACTATAGAACTAACTTGTCGGGTCAAAAATGCCTTTTTACGCACTGTAAACATTTCTTTTAGGAAGTTGGGATACGCTGGTACATGTTTAATTGCACCTAACAGGGGAAGGTTGATCTTAACCTGCTTAAAGATGTCTATGATTTCAGCATAAATACTAGGTTTTTCTTGGAAAGTCTTTGGGGAAATGGTGCAGGTGGTGTAAACACTCCCTCAGGGACATCTTTCTCACTTGCACTCTCACCTAAGGTTTTTTATCAGCACTTTAATCACACTTCATGTTTGACTGATTTTGCAGAATGAGGCAGTCTTGAAGGCATTGTCTGCTGAACCTCCTTCAGGATCTGCAGCAGCTGGGGATACTGGAAAGGAGGAAAAAAGCAGCAACAGCGCGTAGCCTTCTTTATCCAGCAAAGTGAGTAAAGTAGGAAATTGTGAGCCAGGAGGACGGTTTTTGTCCATTATGAGCTGCATGATACATAAATCTTTTTCTTCACTAGCTGTTTGGTTCTTTTTGATCTATGAATGTTTTTCTTTGTAGATATTCGTATCTGAACCTAGTATGTTGATGAATTCTTCATGCAAGTTAGTTTTCGAGGGTAAATGAAAATAAAATAAAATAAATATATTTTGTTGTTTGGTGAGCTAATATAAATTTTGAATGTCCATTGTCCTACGCATCATGTGGTATGTTGTGCTGCCATCACGTTTTAGCTTCTTGGTTAGGGACCTTAAGGTTTGATATGCATCTTCGATTTAGATACGTTTAGGTTTATTAGGCAGAGTTGTTTGGGTTTTACATTGCGTAGTCTCTTTGGAAGGCAAATTTCTAGGCAGAAGATCATGCAATCATGTCTCTTCAAGGCATTTTATCGCTAAGGTTTTGAGAAAAAGTGAAGAATTCTAGAAGTCTTGGGTTTTTATCTTATGTTAGTGCAGCCCTTGTGCTCACTGCTTGAACTTGAGTTTCATGAAGTTTCAGTTGGCAATCAAGGGTTTGCAGACATTTAAAATTCTACTGGTAGCATTATTGGAACTATTGGATGAGAAGTCATTATAGTGACAATGACTTCTTTGGATGAACTCAGATCATTAGCAAACATCTAGGTAAATTTCTTTGTCATGGATGCCTGTGAACCTTAGAAACGCTTTAGGCTTCATTATGTTCTTCAAGCTGATTTACTACCTAATACACTCGATTTAGAACTCTTTTGTTGAATAGAGGAATCTTTGTTCCTTCAAAATATGGACATGGAAGTCAACACACACGATGTCTTGATGTTGCCATACTCGGTTTTCAGAATGACAGCAAAGTAAGATTCTTGAGTAGGAATAGCTAGAACATGCTATTCTTTGATTTGCGGAACTTACCAGTTAATTGTTTGTTTGCATTTTCAATCAATACATCATCTTTTCATTTTACGATGCTAAGATCGAGTTCTTCATTTTTAATGTTTTTAGTTTGCTCTTAGATCAATAATTGAGGTCTGTTCTGTTGCCAAATAGTTTTCTCTTACATTACATCATATAAGAGGATTATGTTTGACACTTTCGTGAACTTAAAAAACATACTAATAGCTCTCTTCCTGAAACTGTTTAAACAACCTCATATCGTCACCTTTGTTTTTTTGAAGCAGTCACTGTTTTCACATAGGCTTTACACCGTCGATTATTAGCGTATTTGCAACCCTAGAAAAATTTAAGATCTGATATCACTAGAGCCATATGAAGAGTTGTTGAGTGTGGTGATGATAAAATACACATTCACAGACATGGGGTAGGTTTATGTCTTTCTTGAATACCCAAATTACCCTTCAACTACAAAGTCTTAAACGAACAAAACATCTCTTCTTAATCTTTGTTTCGCAATTGAGTTTGATTGCTTAATTTATTTAGTTTTCCTTTTTATGTGATTGACTTGATTAGGTGAAACCTGTAAAACCCTAATTAATAGTGGGTGTGGTCTACCACAACTCACAAGAGAGATAGAGGAGATTGAGATTAACACTCATCAATCCAATCCATTGGTCTCTCTCTTTGTCCAACTTCTCTCGTGGTGGTGGGGGTATATATAAATGCAGAAAATGAAAAAAAGAAGGTGACGTGAAGAACCTCAACTCAACAGCCTTAATTATGTGATTCTAAAACCAATTTCACAAGAAACATAAGCAATTGTTTTTTTTTCTACTCTCTCTTTTCATTTTTTTTAATCTGTCTGATTCTGCCATGTTTGTCTCTTAACTGTTATTGTTAGGGTTTAATTAATCTCTAATCTCTCATTAGACAGTGATTAACCGCCCTTCCACTCTCTGCATTACACATGTCAGTTGCCCCTGAAGAGTTTCATCTTGACCCCGAAAACTTGATGTGGGTCTTTTGATAACATCATGTTCCTCTTGTCATGGCTTTGGATGGTTATGATAGTTTGATTCGGTTGATTGCTCATCCTGGACCATCTTTTACTTGGAAAGTCTTTAACTTTGACTGACTTGGGTGTCTGCCGTTCGTACATGACTTGGAAAAGTTTGGCTAAACTGATCGAGAAGATTGACCTCAGTGTAGGTTGAGATCCTAAACATGATAGGCAAATGAGAATTTTGTATCCACACACCTAACTTAGCTAGTCACAGCTCACAAGCTTGCTTATTCTGTACACATACTGTTTCGGTTTAGTGTTCCTTCGTTAACCAGTCTATGCTTATACTCCTAACAATTAAAAGTTGCTTACTGTAAAGTAAATAAAAAAAACTTACAGAAAGTGTTGATGTGATAATTATTGCATAGTTTCCCTTTATTCTTATCATAATCTAAAGCACTAAATCATCATGAATATCTGATACAAATCATTTGTTTATTATCATTATATTTCTTACATACAGCATTTTAAAAAAAAAAAAATCTAGCAAAAATTCAAAGCATTTGATGCAGCAGAGTCATTGACTAATAATGAGATAGAATCTCCTCTGTTGATTGTCCTGTTTTTAAATCTTTATGTGAAGTTGGGAATCATAATTGCAAAGCATTATCATTTTTGTGTTAGGTTTCTTTATAATGTGCTGTAAGTCAAGCATTTTTATATTCTTACCTCAATAAGTTACATCTCTTGCAGAACATAATGCATTTCAATGAATTTGTTGCACCATGGTTGGGGGTCAATTTCTGTTAGCATCTGAGTGACTGTTTTTTTCCAAAGTTTCCCACTGTTTCTTCTTCGGAATTTACTTATCTTTGGCATCTCTTCCTAGAATTAAAATCCAACACGAAAACAATTTTACATGGAATCAACTGAAAGAGTATTCCAATTCCAAATTGCTTGTGCATTTGAACATGTATTTTGGTATGAAGTTCTTTTGAGAATAAATCACTTTAACAAAGAGAGTTTTAAGTGAATCCCATGTGCAACATGTTATTGTTTTCAAACTTTTCTTCTTTGTGGTTGCCAAAAAGTTTCTCTTTGACATAATTTTTCAAGTGATAAATAAATATTTCCTTCATTTTTCCTTTAATAGATTCCTCTTCTTTTCCCCCTCTTATCTTTCTTTTCCTCTATATATATATATAGAGCATCTTTCTTATAAAATTATCAAACTTTTTGATAAAAAAGAATAATAGCTCTGTAGACTTGAGTGTAATAAGTGCTACAACTTCTCCTTTGTTGCAGTTTTAGGGTCTCATAATGAACATGCATGTCACTCAATCCAATTTATGACTTTGGGTTTGCTTACAATGCACCCATTTCTCAAATTTAACTACTTCTCCAAAGAAAACCAAGACATTTTCATGGTAATTGTTGTCTTGTTTAGGGTTCTCTTGTTTCTTAAGAAATAACTCAAAAGACAATAAGAAAAGAAACAAAAAGAGTGATTAGAACTAGAGTTAATTCGTGGGGATTGGTTATTTCTGATTGGGTCATGGGTGTGTATTCCATAACCAATTCATTCCTGATACACAGACTCTTAAAAATAAATTTAGAAGAAAAAGAAAAAGAGAAAAAATAAAACAACTTTTCACGGCTTTTTCCTACAAGGAAATGAAGACATACTATTGCAGCTATTGTTCTCATCACTATCAGATGCCGTAGACGTGACGTCGGTGGTAACACCACTTGATGCCGACGAAGACGAGGTCGAAGATGCAGGTCTAACAACAACAGTCCTGTCTCGGTTCATAAAATCAATAAAACCAACTGGTTTAGTGACCAACCCATTAGTGATCACGTCCTCACCATTTTTCGAGTTCCGCTTCTTGAGAAATATTCTACAGAGCACCCAATCCTCCTCCATTTGTACTGCTGAATTCTACAAACAAATGCAAGAACATAAACTTAGTAGTGCATTTCCAAAAATGGGTGCTAAATTAAGTGAATTGCTATGCAATCTTGGTCTTATTCAGTTTGCAAGAAAATTAGTCAAGCTGCAAAGAACCCAACAACTAGAGTGAGACAGATAAAGAGTTGTTGCACTACTACTCACTTGATTGCTGGCAAATTTTGTACCGGCACCGGCAAGACGATATTCATGCATAATCCAGTCAGTTCTAGTACCATTTGGAGGTTTACCTCTATAAAAAACAAGTGTTTTTTTCATTCCTACAATTACATTACCCTTTGAAACTAAAATTTGCTTGTCTAAACCAGTAGCTTTCCAGTATCCAGAACCAGTAGCTCTATTGGTTCTATTTCCATTCCTATATTTAGCTTCTCTTGTACTGAAATAATACCTTTCTTGTTCCCAGTCACCTGCACAAAAAACGAACAGGAATTACATTACTATCAAAAAATACTCCAAGAAAACATTATTGGTTCTAGGAAAACCGGAACAAGAATATACCTGGTAAATCCCAAGGATCAGACTTGGAAACATCAATTTCAGGTATGATTGAAGCAGGTAATGGGCAAAGAAAAACCTTTCTTCTTAGATATTGAACAACAAGTTCTTCATCAGTTGGGTGAAATCTGAAACCAGGAGGTAATCTGATAATACCATTCTTGACAAAATTCATTTTCTCCATATTTTATTTATGAATGTAAAGTCTGTCTGAATGAATTTTTTTAAACTTAAACTTCCAACTTGGTTCTCTCAATAAAATCAAGATGAATTTAGAAAACCCATGTTGAGGATTTCACTAAACCCATCTAGAAATTAAAGATTAGAGAGATTGCAGGAAGAAAGGAAGGAGGAGGAAATGGAGAGTGTTGAGTTTTTCGGAGATGAAAATGTAATGACAAGGGGTTGGTTCTTTATAGTGCTGGTTTATCGAAGGTAGACAGACACTTCTCCTCCTCATCCATTTAGCGTGAAGAAGACTCAAACGTAATCTGATCTATTTATTTGAGATACCAAAATATGTTTTTTTAATTTAAGACAAGAAAAACGTACATAGAGTATAAATTATTAAGTTTCGTGTTATTTTGGTTTTGTACCATGAAAAACGGGCACCTAGCTCAGCTGGTCATCCTCGTTTCCCAAAGTTTCATGCGTTCCAGGAGGTCCCAGGTTCGAGCCCCCAATATCGTAATATTGCATGAATTAACATGGAAGGTAGAGTCAGCTTGTGGCACAATCTCAGCCCCACCATACGCTTCGGCTCCCTTGACTAGGTTACCCATGAGGCTCGCTGGTAGGCTAGCACAGCAACCTGTTCAATTAATGTAGTAGTATGTTGTTGGAACTTAGCTTGTTAGGCTTCCAACTAGTTAATGTAATATTCTTTATCTAATAATAAAATAAAATAGTTCCATGAAAAGAATAAAATAATAAAAAAGTAAACACCGGAATATGATTCGACCGTTTTCTTCCATGCTAGTGATGGTAAAACTGGTTACATTTTTTTTTACTGGGATCAACTCCCCTAATAGATCCGGCCTAGAGGTGTAAATTGGGGATAGGCCGTGCAGCCTGGCATCATACCCAAAAAATATGTCAAGCTGGGCAGGCTAGGTAATAACTTATTTCTTTTAGGACCCAAAGCTCATTCGATTAACCAGGTCAGGTAGACAAAATAAGCTATGAGCTTTTTGTACCCATAAAATTTTATAATAACATGTTCAATTCTTGTTATGAATATGGAAGTTAAGTGAACTATGGTTTGAAGTACTCTAATAGCGCGTTTGGATATAGATTTATTTCTGCTTCTTCAGAAGTCGAAGTCAGAAGCAAAACTGGTTTTGTTCCATGTAAAGAATAAAATAATAAAAGAGTAACACACGAATATGATTCGACCGTTTTCTTCCACGCTAGTGATGGTAAAACTGGTTGCAGTTTTTTTTACCCAAAAAATCATGATTTATATGGGCTGCTACCACCATTACTAGGGGTTGATACCATTTAGCCGATCCAACTGTCAGAATCGCTTAAGATCTTTTTGTCCTATATGAAATGGTATCATCCCCTAATAATTTGGTATCAGCCCATATAAATCGTGCAAAAAATCTGTCAAGCTGGGCAGGCTAGGTGAATATGGAAGTTAAGTGAACTATGGTTTGAAGTAATCTAATAGCGCGTTTGGATACAAATCTGTTTCTGACTTCTGCTTCTCCAGAAGTCGAAGTCGAAGTCAGAAGTAAAACTATTATGCTTCGCAAAAAGTTAACTTTTCGATTTCTAGAAGTCGTTTTGAATTTTGACAGCCAAACTAACTTATGACTTTTCGACTTCTAGAAGTCGAAAAGTTATTTCTGATGTGCTATCCAAATAGGCTATAAGTAAAAAATTTGTTTGAGGTTCAGGCATGAAATGCATGGATAACAAAGACTGTATCAAGGGAGAACAATAATCGTTATTCTCCTCTACAATAAGTTTTATCTAACCTAACCTTTTTCGATATGACATCGGTCGAGTGATTACTATCACTTTTAACATGAGATATTTTCCATGAACTAAAATAAGATAAAACAGTTTTGATCTCTTGTAACAGTTTATTATTCTCCCATCCGACATAAACAGTATCAGTGATGGTCGAATTAACTACTACTTCTGCATCAGCAACCAAATGAAATTTGTCAATCTTCAAATTTTTGATCCAACTTAGAGCTTCTAGATTTCCATAAGCTCTCCAGCTTCAGAATCGATCACCCCAACTGCATAGGTGCTTTGATAATCCACCTAGTAAAAGAACAAAAACTATCAAAATAAATGTGGATCACCATTAAATTGAAGGAAAGAATAACCGATGAATGTGAAGGCTAAAACACTTAAATTGTAGATAATAAAAATAAATCGTAAAGTTCTAGAAAATTCACAGAAAAATAACTAAAAATCTTTTAATTAAAACATTAAAAAAAAAAACTAAAATCCTTGCATATAGACGCATATAGACTAGATCTGAGCAAGAAGATAACCAAAATACATAATAATTTAGCCCAACGTAAAATTAAACCTCTTAAAAAAATAGCTTTCTTGATTAAAAATCCTGTTCGGTATGAGATCTCAACTTCTTTCTCTACCTCGAAAAGACCCGTGTTTGTGTGTCACTCCAATACTTGATATCTTATGTTTCTATACTTACATAAATCTTTTCTTCCAAATATACTAAAAGAAGAATATGATGTATCCCAAATATGTCTTTTCATGGTGGTTATGTTTCAGGGATTAGACATACTCGGTAATCAAGTAACCAGGTTATTGGGCTACGAAATTCAAACATATATATACCAGGGTTGGGTGTTTGGGCGAGTACCAAGTCATGCTATTAAATTTTAGGAAAAACCTGAGCGCGCATATTTAATCTAACCAGGCCATGCGACAAGTAACAACCTTTGGGATCCTATGGGTACATGCATGCTCGGTACAGGAAGACCGAGTATTTTCGGGTATTATTTACATCCCTAATCCAACCAGCAGGACCAGCTTCACTGTTGATCAACCGTCTTTCGTAGTAACAAAGTCAAGTTTTTCCCTATTCGTAGCTGATCAACTGTTGTCCACAATTACAAAGTTCAGTTTCGACCATATTATAGATGAGATTAGAGAAAATAAGGAATCCAACCCTTTCTAGTGGGATTAGAATTCCCTACCTCATGCCCACTCTATGAACGAAAGGAATGTATATTATCATTGTATTATACATCGAAACCCAAACTGGTTACATCTGAAAGAGTAACATCGGGACCCAAACTGAACCCAAACTGCTTACATCTTGAAAGAGTTTGATGACACCCTTCTTTTTTATCTATAAATTCCAAACCCTGAGACTCTGAAGTGATTTTAGACCAATAAGCTTATGCAACACCACTTATAAAGTTATTTCTAAACTAATTCTTTGGATAAGTTAATTTTTGTTTTTCAATCAACATATGTTTCGACCATACAAACGTTGATAATATAATCATTGCTCATGAAATATTTCACACTCTTGAAACAAACATAATGGTAAAAATATGTATTCGGGTATTTAAATGATATGTTCAAAGTTTTTGATTGGGTGAAATAAATTTTGTAATAGCTATCCTAAGAATATGGGGTTGATAACAATTAGAACAATTTAATTTACCGGGTAATAGTACTTTAAGTGATTTGTATTATTCAATGGACCGCATGGGACTAGGTAACCCCCAACTAGATATGACAAGTACAATAATATAATTTACCGGGTAATAGTACTTTAAGTAATTTTGTATCAGTCAATGGGACACATGAGACTAGGTAACACCCAACTAGAAGTATAAGTTATTAAAGAAATTCTCTACGATCAATCATTTCCGTCTTGTAGATGACTGTCTGATTTTTGCAGATACAAATTTGGTGAACAATAAATATATCCTCAAAATATTTACTAATTTTAGTAAAGGATATGCACAATTGATACTTCCAAAAGTCTTAATGGTCAAGATCTTATCCTAAGTTTACGAAATATTTAGCGGATTAATGGTCAAGATCTTATCCTAGAATTGGAAAAAGTTGAAATTAATGATGAATACCTAGAAGCGCCGCCTTAATGGAATTTATTCTTCTCTGCCAACTGAATTGTTTTTTTTTTCCAAATATACTCCAGATAAAAATCTTTTTCTATCACAAAGATTCTTTTGATGGTAAATCTAATGAAATCAATAAGGGTATTTACTTAAACTCTTGGAATTCAACTTGTAAACCTAAAACTTAACGGGTTTTGTGAAGAAAATAAGAAAATAATTGAAGCTATAGTAATTGAAATAGGATGAGGTTAGTTGTTTACCCTGACTCCTTATGGACTACCACTTTAAACCTAAACATTTCCCGGAACATGATGTTCTATATGGTAATTTTTATTCAAAAGTATCAAATTCTTGGTAATTCAAAGGCCTTTTAAAAGGTTTTAAAAACATCCGAAATCTTAGTATTTTGGAAGTTAATGATGGAAAAACTATTGATATGTACAGAACCATGTCGGGTTCCTGAAGAGGTTAGCCGTTCCCTACTAAGGGCGGAGCCATATATTTGACTAGGAAAAAACAAACAAATTTCTAGGAGGTACAAGTGTTTGTACCTAAAAATTGATTCTAGGATACACTATGTATTTTCAAAGTAATTTTTTTAGTTTCGAAAATCAAAATCGTACAAGACGATTCTAAACCAAGAAGATGGTCGTTCACGTCTTGCTTCGGTCACAAAGAGAGGAGATAGGTTGATCTTAGAAGAGGTAAAGTAGAGAAAGTTAAGGAATTCAGTGGTTATGTATTTGTGTGCGTGGAGTTGTCGAAACCAAGGTAGTCAATATCGGTTGAACCAGACGATATTATAGGTTTTATCATATATCGTAAAAAACCTTTACGAAATCTAAAATATCGGCGATACAAGGAGTGAAAGATAAAAAATGCTCATATTGGCTGGTACAAACCGCTATATCGGGTTCACCGATACACTGATAATATCGGTAAGGGTAATTTGATAGAATTAATTATTTAGATCTGAAAGTCTATAAACAAAACCTTTTCTCCTAATAATCTTCTTTTTTTGTACCCTTGAAAACTCAATTCATTCAATAAAGAAATTTTCAACGATTTCATTTTTTTTTAATGAGATTCTTGTCCTTGAAAGAACTATGGTTCTTTATTGCTCATTCCCTTTCTTCTGAAGAGCAAATATGGGATAAAAAGTATAATGAGATTGAATTGTTACTGTGAATCTTTTGATCTTGAGAATTAATGTATCATATGGCACCAATTTTTTTAAATTGAAACATTTATAAATATTTAAAATCTAGTCTTAATGATGTATCACTGATAAAAACCGATACAATCTTTTGTAAATATGTACCGGACCTGATCGGTACGACATCGATACACGATATTAATAACTACTTTGGTCAAAACTATGAAGAACCATAGCTCTGAATAATAAGATTGTTTTGTTCGAATTTTCGAATAGACAAAGGAGTCCAATTGTAGTTATGATGGACACACCTCGTAAGTAGTTGAGGTAGTGAATGGATGGAGATATTGAGATCGTGGAGGTAATTGTGAAGTCATGTCCGATATGTTAGGGAAGACCGTAGAACATGAATCACTACTACTTGCTACTTCCTCATCATGGGGTGTTTACACGCTGCATGTTGTTGTAAACTACCATACTAATACCCCATAAAAATCCCCCATGTGACATGTTTTGATTTCTCATATGAATTAGTGGAGTCATGGACTACCTCTTGTCCTAGAAAAGCCACGGCTATGATGTGTTTCAATCAAGCGGTAGCTCTGGATAGGTTGATTAGTATCGAGTCTCAGTGGGGTGACACTGAGTCTCTAGAAGACTCATATTTAGTGAGCCTAATAATGATCCATATTGTTATGACTATAGCATTGAGTTGCTTTACAAGAAAACTGATACATAGAAATGCCAAGAAAGTGATGGCGCTAACGTCATGACCATGGCCAAGGAAATGCTGACAATGACAATAATCATGGCCGAAAAGCCATAACATCGTAGCCATGGCCAAGATAATAGATGTCATGACATGTTTCCATGGTGAAATAGTAGATGCTATGGCGACATGACCTTGGCCATGACACTGTGGTCGTGGCCAAGCTAACAAGGAAAAGGTCATGGCCAAGCTTTGAGATTCCATGACACCGTGGTCATGGCCAAGCTAGAAAAGGAAAGGCCATGACACCGTGGCCATGTCCAAGCATGATTCCACATCACTATATTCGTGTCCAAGCTTATAAAGGAAATGACATGGCACTTTGGCCATATCCAAGCTTGGTGATGCCACGATACTGTGAGAATGGCCAAGGTTGTAAAGGGAAATCTTGGTGATGTCAAGACAGGTCATAACCAATCTTGTAATAGAAAGGCCATGACACCGTGGCCATGTCCAAGCTTATAAAGGAAAGGCCTCAGAAACGCGGCTATGGACAACCTTGGTGATACCGCAACATCGTGGTCGTGGACAAGCTTGTAAGGAAATGCAATGGTATCGTGGCCATGGCCAAGCTTGGTGATTCCACGATACCGTGGTCGTGGCCAAGCTTGTAAGAGAAAGGCCATGGCATCGTGGACCAAGGTTACGAGAGAAAGGCCATGGCACTGTAGCCATGGCCAAAAATGGTGATGCCACGACAGTGTGCCATGGAAAAGGCTGTAATGGTCATGCTTTCGTCCAATATAACATTCTAGGTATAAAGTGCATATATATGACATGTTCAAGGAATTCAGCCGTGGAAGTTTGCAACTTGAGATAATGTTCAATACGACTCTTGTTCCGGGGCTTGTTCCAGCATCATGAAAAGAGGCTCCAGGATGGAGGGAGTTTCTATTGATATGTATACAGAACAAGTTCAAGGAATTTAGTCGTGGAGGTTCTGCAACTCGAGACAAGTTCAAATATCACTTAACGGGAGTCTAAATATTGATAAATCGAACGAGATCAAGGAATTCAGCCATGAAATTATTGCAACTTGTAACATGTTCAATATTGCTCTATACTAGCGGACAATCCATTTAGGAGCTGAATCAATATAGATTCGATACAAAGGCGAGTACAATACAGATAATATTGGAATGCTTTGTATTAAACGTATATAGAATACTAAGAGGTCAGTTTATATTTATAAACAGGTCATATAGATCAGTGCAGAACTCTCATGACTATTAACAGAGCCTATAAGTATAGACTATGTGTCTTTAATATAGTCGAACAAGAATTTAAAAGTTTTTCCCCAGTCAAAAAACTACCATCAACAACAAGTAAGGAAAAAAGGGTTTAGAATCCCAACATCTTATAAATTTTAGGCTTGAAAGCCAGTTGAATTGGGTAATTCCATTAAACTCGATAAACTTTTCAATCATTTGAACGGTAACTGCGTTGTGACCACTCTTAAATAACGTTTTCATTTTGAAACTGTCATAAAATTCAGGATGTTGAAATTGATAAAGTAAATAAATATATGAAATTCTAGATGTTAACTCCAAGTACAACTTATTAAATCTTTGTATACAAAATTAACTAACGACCCTATAAACTCTCCGAGTTCTCGATTAAGTAACTTTGGGAAAAAAAATTCTTGGAATAAAACGAAAAATCAATGAAACCCCCTTAATTAACATATTCATGTAAAAACGCTCACATGATATTCTTTTTGTGGGGTGTCGAGTGGCTAAAATCTTACCAAACATCGATAAAAGTTGTAATTTATGTGAAAAAAGCATATGAAACCATTGATTGTCCAGTAATTCATTGTGATTTTATCATATAGGTTTGTAATTAATGCATTGTCCTAAATACCATAAACTTCTAAATAACTAATATTTCCTTTAATATGCGGGCTTTAAATTAGTTTAAAAGAAAAAAAATGATTTCCTTCGTGATGATGTTAGCTGAGATGAACTGATACTATTAGTACTTGGTATATTTGGAAATGGAAAAATGATAAAATCTTCAAAAACGTAAACCAAATCAGAAGCAGGTTGCAAGCGAAATAGTGAACCATATGATCAGTTGGAAAAATGATTGTTTAAACCCGAAATGTTTTACTAATTAATCTTTTGTATACTGATTGTATTAAGTACAAGTATTTCGGTTTTGACTCCATGCACTGATTATTCAAAGTCACTGCAAAAGTTTGTTTACTAGTTATTTAATGGTATACTGGTGCACTCTCTGATCAAACTTCAAATATACAATTTGACATGCGATTTGAGAGATATGGTATTCTAAATTGATTTATTTAATTTTTACACATAAAAGATAGCTATGTTATTAAAAAGAGCAAGAAAAAATATATGATAATATAAGCTTGCTCCATTTAAACGTTATTGTAAATATTTGGGCTAAAACATTGCAAATTTAAATTTCTATATATGAGATTTTGGAAGGAAAGACTAGAGAGCCTAAACCCTAACTAAAACACAGTGAAACTTTAATTATTCCATAAAAAATATAAGCAACCCACTTTTAGGCTAACTTGTCCCCGATATTTTACATCATAAATAATTTATCGTAGCATTTTTTTCAAGAAAAACTATATGAGATAAAAGCGCCAACTTTTAATCTTTACCATCCGAATAATAATTATTGTCGGATCACTTTAAATTATTTACCTCCATTGTTTTATTATGATGCATGTTATTCAGGTTCACTAGCTTCTGCAATTATTTAGTATCCATTATTAATTTTAGCTTATCTAACTAGAATATTATTAGTTGACTCTAGTTTACTCCGTTCCTTTTATTTACGTGAAGTTATCTTCATTTTACCCTGGACCAGTTGAGTCTGGATAGTAAACTAGGCTTTTTATTTGCACACATGTTGTACAGTTTTTATTTTAGTTTCTTTCAGTTTAGAAATTTCGATTTCATTACTTTAAAAATGTATTGTGTCTGTGTAAGGTTGGTGTGTAATTTAACCTACTTTGTATTTCTTCTTGGAATAGGAAATTGAATGCTTCTGTGAAACAACATGATGCTATAATCAATACTGGCTATTAACTATATGGATGTATTTTTTCGAAGATGCAACCCTCATCAACCAAATCTTCGATTGTGGAAAAGGCTATACCGTCATCCTCAATCATTAAGAAGAGATCTCTTTCCTGTACAGGCCGTCGTGACACTTTTATCAGACTCGTTCGTGATAGAAGGGCTCAGGAAACCTTTTTGATAGTTCTATCACGAGCAAAGACACTCAATTTTCACAACTTGCTTGTGAAATCCTACATGTACTCATTGGGTACCGATGGAGAACGAATGCTTCCTAGGTTATTAAAGAATTACAAATGTTTTGGTTATTTTTGCAATTTTAGTTTTAGAATCTTCTTTAGGACTCATCGCTTTGTGCTCTTTTCCTTCATCAAGGTTTTATCCCTTTGGATATGGGTTTTCCCAGGGGCAGACCTATCACTGGGCTAAAGGGGGCTTTAGCCCGGGTAGCCTTCCCAGTCCACAAGCCAAAAAAAAAAAACCCCTGCTTGACCAAGGCTTCTAGCCCGGGCCTTAAAATAAATCTAATCCTTCCTGGGTCAGTCCCTGGGTTTTCCTTGTCAAGGTTTTTAACGAGGCAACATATGCGTGTCCAATACCTTTTGGTGGTTTTATCATTTACCTTTTATTGTCTACCATTTACTTTTCTTATAATACCTTTAATACTGATGTAACCACGGCTGCTAACGCCACAAGTTGGTCTTTTAAATGAAATACCTAATTTACAAAAAAAAAAAAAAAAGAAGAAAAAAAAGAAGAAGAAAGGATTCCAAGACAATGTCCACTGTGAGTATAGAATTACTCTAATTCATTGGAGTACCAATTGATCCTTTGGTTAAAACCTAGAATTGAAGTCCAGAATTATAATGTTCTGCGCCAAAAAGCGAAAAAAGTCCAGAAGACTATGCACTATGCCATCATATGGACTATTTGGAAGGAGCGGAATGGCACGGTAATCGGTACTCACAACAAATCTTACCAAGAAATTATATATTTGATTAAGCAAGCTATAGTGGTTTGGTGTTGTGATTTGGATTAACTGGGAGACGATAATGCTAATGAAACTGTCTCCTGTTAACTTGATGTAACTGGCATTATTCGTTTCTTTAATACTAGTACTAGTATAACATTTCTGTTTTCCAGAAATAATATTAATCTTGGCGTCATTAGGGGCGACCCTGAAAGAATTAGGGGCGATTTTTTTTATTCTCAACCCATAGATGTGGTTATGGGATGTCCTAATAGTTATAAATTACCTATATGCCCTTTTATAATCGGTAGTTTAGTATTGTTTTTTTTCAACCGATTATGACTATGTCATTCCCTTCTTTGTTTTGTTTCAAAAAAAATTAAATTTGGGGTTACTATAAAATATGGGGCGACTACCATAATCGTTAGATAATGAACATCACGAAACTTCCGATTGTATTATTGGTAGATAATAAAGAATTACTAAACTACCGATTATGAAAATAGAAAAATGCAAAATTCCACTAGTTTTTGAAAATTTTGAATTTGGGGCTACTACCACAATCAGTAGATAATGAACATCACGAAACTACCGATTGTACAATCGGTAGATAATAAACAATTACTAAACTACCGATTGTGAGAATAGAGAAATGCAAAATTCCACTAGTTTTTGAAAATTTGAATTTGGGGTTACTACCACAATCGGTAGATAATGAACGTCACGAAACTACCGATTGTACAATCGGTAGATAATAAACAACACGAGTCTACCGATTGTGAGAATAGAGAAATGCAAAATTCCACTAGTTTTTGA
>JAJJMB010002020.1:17422097-17505516 GCA_023531105.1 Papaver atlanticum | reverse complement strand
ATTGTGAGAATAGAGAAATGCAAAATTCCACTAGTTTTTGAAAATTTTGAATTTGGGGCTACTACCACAATCGGTAGATAATGAACATCACGAAACTATCGATTGTACAATCGGTAGATAATAAACAATTACTAAACTACCGATTGTGAGAATAAAGAAATGCAAAATTCCACTAGTTTTTGAAAATTTTGAATTTGGAGCTACTACCACAAGCGGTAGATAATGAACATCACGAAACTACCGATTGTACAATCGGTAGATAATAAACAACACGAGTCTACCGATTGTGCTTATCTTTTTGAACAGAAAGGTATAATCAGTAGATAAAGTATTCTGTTATCTACCGATTCTGAGACGTTAATGGTGCTGAATGCATTATTGAACCTTGAACATGATATTCTTCATGATGTTTCTCACATTCTTCTTCATACCCATCCATGTTTATTGTGGATTTAAAAAAAAATGGTTTTCTCCCGCTGCTTCTTTCTTCTTCTTCTCCCACTCTAAACTTTAAAACTAAATAACTCAAAAAACAAATCCAAACACTACATATATATACACTAACTACCGATTATTTTTGTTAACTACCGATTCTTGTGTTGGCTACCGATTATTGAAGGGCATATTAGCCATTTCGAAAAATCATAGATAAGGAGTGACTTCGATTTACGTTTGGGTGACCCTATTTTATCTTATTAGTCGTCCATAATTCTTTCGGAGTCTCCCCTAGTGACGCCGGGATATTAATCCTCACGTTTGTCAATGATTTACTTCGAATTGATTTCTGTTGCCCTTTTCATCATGAGGGGGTATTTTGGTCTCTTACAACATTGTCCGTAACTGGGTTGCATCCCTGCTGTAAGATGAAGTCATCTTATGTCATGCTTTCTTGACCGGAAATAAAGGTTTCTGTTGTTCAACGTAAATGCATCTCAGTTCAAAAGCTAGGTCCTATTTGATGACAAAAATACCCATTTTTTCTCTCAAATTCACCATCTTTTAGTGTACAAACATCAGCATCAAACCAAAACATGGAGGATGACATAACCCCTCCATGGCACAAAGGGCATTTTGGTCATACAAACTTTTGGTTCAAGACTCGTGATTGCAAGTCGATGAGAATCTGGACCTACATTTACAGTTTTACACCGAAAAAAGACGAACACTCACGTCCGATTCGGGGTAACTGACAAAACTACCCGTCCTCTAAAAATCTCTTAAAAATCTCCTCATTTCTTTATCATTCATAATGATGAAATTGACCTTCGAATTTTCTCAAGATTTGAAATTTAATCTTCTTCCCTTTTCCTGTTTCTTGATCACACCTGTTTGATGTTTATCCGACACTCGCAAGAAAGAAGAATAGGAGGGTAAAGCCGAAAAGGGTGTAGTCGAATTCGTATTTGGGGCACGAAATAATGACGTGAAAATGTAACAAACTCGTGAATGTATCTAATTTTGGCAATCATGACATGTTATTGTGGTCGTGGGTGATTTAATACGTCAGCTCTACGTCGTGTACGTAAACAGTATTGTCCCTTTGTACTGCTTCTGTTACAATCACAACAAAATTCTCTCTCTCTAATGCACGACTCCCTCTCTCTCTAATTTTTCTATTCTCTCCTCCCCGGCGGCTTCTTCTCCTAACCGTTGGCTTGTCTGGTAGCACCTCAACGGCTAGTTTAAGCCGGAACTCATGTCCCCGTACTGATCTTAATTCCCCATTCTCTAATGAATGATTCTCAACCCATTTTCTATCAATCTAGTATCTAATTCTCCCTCAAATGTCTGGTCTCATCACAATCACTGTTACTCCGGCAAACTAAAAAAATTCTAACACTCAACAACTCACCTGTAATCCGAAAACTACCAGTAACATCGAAATCACAAATGGTTTTATTCTGTCTCAAATCACTGAAGATACAAGTCTGGAAGCTGAAACTCCCCATTCCATGAAGAATAATAACCAACCGATTCATACAAGAAAGGAAATCTACTCTCAACACAATGGTCAATGTAACTGTTTCAATTTCAATGTCACTGCAATATCTGATAAATTTCGAAGTGGAGAATGTAATCTATACCATCTCAATACTCTGAAGCAGTATCTAACCAAGAATCTCAAACACCCAAAGACAATCTCACTGGTTCTTTCGAAAAGCTTCTGCAACTGGAAACTGAACAATCTTCACTATCACCTACACTACCAATGGAAGTACCTAAACAGGTTTGATCTGGTATGCCCTCCTCATAAGTCACACTACATCTCTATGTCTTTATTCTCTGAGGCTTTACCTCAATCTTTCCTAAGACTAATTCAAATGCTATTTCATCACAATTGCCTCCTCATCAGTAGTCTCAATCCTAATATTTCTCTAATTTTCCTAAGAAATTACAATAATAATCACAACATCCTCTATTTCATAACTATTTTTGTTAAGCATGCTCTAATAGGAATCATAATAAATCTCTGGTTTAGTTCTCAGGGAACATTAGTCTCCTCAACAAACATAGATTAACAATAGATTAGCAATATGTTTCAAATTCAATACCACATTCAAAATAAGCTACCAAAACATCTTCCATTACCTGTCCATGGTTTACTGGTCTTGCTATAGCCATGAAAACATCATCACAAGAATTAACAAAGTCACATGTTTTTCAAAAAAAAACATCCAAACTGGTAGTACTATACTGTGCAGAATTGAAAACCCTCACATCCCTCTGCAACTTGTTGATAATCTTACCTTTCTAGATAGATCTAGACTTCCCATATCCCCCTCTGCGCCTTCCTTGGTGAGCTCTCCATGCATCCCTTCCTATGAGGAACATGGAGGAATGGTCTCGACCCCTTCTCTTTCTTGCAGGTTCTCTTGCAGGGACATGTTCAGCTGGAACTCCTGCAGACTCCACTGTTGGTGCTGAAGGTTCTGGCCCTGGCTTTGGTCAATTCTAAGGAGGATTTACTTCCCCAAACACAACATTTGCAATGGCAGCAACCTCAGTAGCAATTCGGTCTACCACAGGACTCAGCATGCCAAGTTGAGGGAATATCACAACCTGAGGAGGAATGGGAATTGCAGCATTTCTACGAATTGCAGCTCTGGCAGGCTCCGGTATTACAACTACAAAAAATCCTTGACGCACTCCACCACATACCATATAACGATCACCAACAAGCACTACGCCTTCATTCACCACAAATCGCCCATGCCTGGGATGAGTGGCAAACACAACCCAACCACCATCCACACTCCACATTGGATCTGCATTTGGAATTGGAGAAAGTTCTTGTTCCTCTTGGCCACCACCAGTAGAAGTTGTACCATCATCAGCCTGAGAACCGCTTCCACTCCCAACTTCATGAACACAATTATGAAATTCATACCTTCCTCCATTTCTTACTCGATCACTCCCACCTGCACTTCTAGCATTTCTCTGGTCATCTGGTGGAATGATAGCTCTCTCAACATACAACTAGACAAGGTTGAACACAAATTATTATGCAAAGAGTATAAACAAAATCTATTGATACTCATTATCTTATGGGATAAAGCTGCTTACCGGATTGGGATAAGGAAGATTAAACCTTGGTCTCTTCACAACTTTCCCTTGACTTGGAGGGATTTGATCATACATCTGTTCCAATTTCACTCTTCGATTATGATGCAAATTTTCCCAATGCCAGTTGAAATTTCGGGTGTAGTTCATTGCCTCTCTGCAATTTGGGAAAGCAATACCATAAGGAAAACTAGAGATGGGGATAATGGGATTGTACCAATCCACAGTATGCTCCATCAATATCTCTGGTGTCTCTTCTACGATATCCCCTTCACTATACAACACTAGAGGCATGACCTGCTTCTTTCTCTGAATTTGGAAACTACATCTCTTTGTGTTTCTGCTACGAAGAAACTGAATGAGAAAATGAAAAGTTTTCTTTCTTTTCTGCATATAATATGGTATGGAAGAGCAACTGACTCTTCATCGCAACCGTTGATCGAGTTATGCCACTTTTATTTTATTAAGAACCCCTGTACTATACAATTTGATCAGACGCAATCGTGCTCTGTCAAAGCTATTGGCTCTATGATATGGAATTATACCTATGCACTTTCCTCATTGGCTCATGCGGAACGGTTTCAAACACTTGGCAAATGCAACCACTTCACTGAATCGAATATGGGTTCGGTTACGAATACTTCACAGCTGGGTTATAATCCAAATCAGATCCATGACCCGTTTCTAGACGCTAAGTCTATGATGGGCCCCAGAGGTCGAAGATACATGACTTATCAACTAAACGAAGCCCAATTATTCTTTGACTTTTGTTTCTACACCGCTAGTCAAATGAATACTTAACCACAGCTCAAAAGCATCACAACGGACAAAGGTAAAAAGAAAAACTTGTCTCTTAGCACTAACTCTCTCTGTTGTCACGGGGTAAGCTCCCAAGTACCGCTAGCCATCAAGCCATTTTCCAAGCATGAGTCTACATCTCCACAAGGGATGAAAATTTGCCTACACCCAGACACCAGAAGACAAGCTAACTGCTTTAACATCACTATCCTACTATTCCAGTTCCACACCACAAAGTATAATTTTATGTTTAGTCATACTAAAGGTGAATTTGAAAACAACCAAGATTATAAGCTCGTGACTATTTTTTAAATTAAAGCATGTATCTTTCTTCTCCCCCTTGACCAATTCCATATACACCTTTACACCGTCAGTGAACATTACCCTTCAAATTACTGCATATGCAACATTTCTCCCTTCCCCCCATGGCTTCAACTTCAAATTCCTCCTCTCCCAGTATTGAAAATTTGGTAAGCAAAATGAACACTGCTCTAAATATACCCGAGGATCTGTTTCCAAAGGTTTTTCTTAACCCTGTCAAAACTAGACTGGAAGTGGTGCTTTATTGGGAAATTATGTAGTAATGTTTGTTTCCAAACTACTAGAGTCAGCAACTTCATCAATGCTAACTGGGAGCTTCTGAGTAGAGTTGAGGTGGATATCTGGAATAGAAGAAGAAACTATTACATTCTCAGGCTTACTAATGAAGAAGACTATGCTACTTTGAGAAAAGGAGGCACTAGAGGTGTTTTTGACAAACTCATGGTTTTGGTTGGAGTTCCAGTTGGGGGACCAGATTTTACTGATGAAGAACTCTTCTCAAAAGTTATGATTTGGCTTCTTATCAAAATAATACCAAAACAAATAATCCCTGACATAAGAGGATTTGTCAGACCAATTGGAGTTTATCAAGATGCAAAGAAACCTTATGGAAGGGATAGATTTGAAAAAAAATTGGAAGTAAAGCTTATAATTGATGTCACTAGACCTCTCAAATTTGGTATTGAAGCATTTGAAACCACCACTCTTTCTCACTGGCTGGAATTTGCTTATTCCCTGAATGGTATAAAATTCTGCAAAGTTTGCAGGATACTTGATCATCTAAGCCCTCTATGTCCTATACCACTAAATCATCCTCAACCTCAACACCCCATCTTCCAACCCCCCAACCAGCTCCTCCTCCAAAAACTCATCAACAAAAAATTGTTCAAGCTGGAAAGGATGTTATTCACAGGTCTTACTTTGATGATGATGCTGCAGCTGAATTTGAAGTCAGAATGAAAATTGCAAAAAGACTGGAACTTGAAAAAGCCATAGCAAACATTGCTACAACCTCCAACAACCCTATTATCTTTGGAGCTCAATCAACACCAAATGAAGAACAAAATACCCCACACCCAGATGTTCTAGCCTGTCAAATCAGAAACAAAAAATTAGACTTGTCCAAGAAAACTATTGGCACCTACAAGAAAAACATTCTAAGGATGAAAACTGCTGCTAGAACCAAAAACCCCACCCCCAATGACAACACCGATTCTCCAATTGTGGTCACTGATGCTATATTTCCTGCTTCCCCTACCCCAAAGCCATCTCCTTTCAATTTTCTACCCACTCTAGCCCAAATTAAGACAAGAATGGAGGCTGAATTGGCTAAAAAAAAAAGAAGGAGGCCTGGAAGGCTTAGAAGAAAGCACATGATTTTGAAATTGATCCCAATTCTATGATGACTTCCATGATGGAACCCAAAAGAAAGAAGCCTTCTCATTCTAAGGATGACAGAAATATCAACTATACTGTCTCTGATAGTCTCAAAAGATTCAAGGACCATGATGATCTTTCTGCTGAGCAGCTGGGCACTAATACAATCTTGTTGGCTAATGGTGACTTGGGCAGCTTCTCCTCTGAAGAAATGGTACAACTCTACCTCATTTATTCTATGTTATTTTTGTTATATCAGTACATCAGGTTAGCTTTCCAAATTTATAACACTCCTTGCTATGATAATATTACTAGAAGACTTACTTCCAAATATCCTAATGTGTCATACTTCTGGCAATTCTTTACCTCTTTAGCATGAAATTGTCAAGGCTCAAGAACAAAGGATGCTAAGAAGTATCTGAATGACATGTTAAATAAGCTAAACCCAGATATCATTTTTTTTATCTGAAACAAAACAAAAACAAGAAAAACTTAAAAAAACTATGATTGAGGTTAATGTCAACAACTATTGGTTTGTTAACCCAGGGGGGACAAGTGGCACTGCTGGTGGCTTAGCCTTGATATGGAAGAGTAATCTGAATGTTGAAATAACTAACTTCTCACTAAACCATATCAATGTTATAGTCAGGCCTGCTAATGGTCCACCTTGGCTCTTCACTGGCTACTATAGTAGCCCTTATGATTTCAATAGCAAAGTTGAGTCCTGGAAATTATTAGATAAAACTGCTGCTAACAACCAATTACCCTGGTTGGTTATTGGTGATTTCAACTTCATTCTCCATGACACTGAAAAGTTTAGTACTCAACCAATTGATGATAATGAAGCTATATTTTTTAACAACAAGATTTTGGATCTGGATTTAGTGGATCTGGTCTCCAGATACTTTCTTCAAACATTCCAGAGGTTTAAGACAAGGTGATCCCTTATCTCCCTATCTGTTCCTCTTCTGCATGGAATCTCTCTCCAGAACTCTCATACATGTTGAAGATATGGGTATCATAACTGGAATAAGGATATGCAAGACTGCTCCATCCATCAACCACCTCCTCTTTGCTGATGACTACATGGTATTCTGTAAAGCCAACAAGACTGAGGCACAGAACATTATGGATATTCTAAATATCTTTGGTGATACCTCTGGTCAACTCATCAACTTCAACAAATCTGGAGTGTTTTCCAGTAAGAACACTGATCCAAGCCTCATACCTACCATCAGCAATATAATGGGAGGTGCAAGTGCTTCAGCTGGATGATAAGTACTTAGGATTTCCTCTCTTCACTCACAGAAGCAAGATCAAATCTTTCAAACCTGGAGTTGACAAACTCAAGTTAAGACTATCCAGCTGGAAAAATACTCCTCTAAACCCTGCTGGGAGGGAAGTTCTTATCAAATCAGTTACTTCAACAACTAGCATTTATCAAATGAACTGCTTCAGGATCCCAAAACAAACTTGTCAGGACCTCAACAAACTCCAAAGGGACTTCTTCTGGGGCAAAAATCTGGAGAATCCAAAAGGTTATTACCCAAAAGCCTGGACTGCTGTCTGCAAGCCTAAAGAACTGGGAGGACTAGGTTTCATGAATATGAAACTCTTCAACAGCTCTCTGGTACAAACTAATGGATGCTAAATACCTCATTGGCAGAAATGTTCTAAACATGGATCTTAAACCTAAGGATGGAGACTCATGGATTTGGAAAGGAATTCTTGAAGGCATTAATAACATTCAACAACATTGTACTTTGAGAATTGGCAATGTGAGGACACTCAAAATCTGGGATGATTTTTTGATCCCAAATACCATAACCAGAATCAAACCTCCTCATTGCTCCCAACACATAGAGCATGTTGAACACCTTCTGCATCCCAATGGAAGCTGGAATTCCACTCTAGTTCAACATGTTTTTAACCCCGACACTGCTCAAGCCATTCTTGCTCTAATCACCTTTCCAGGGGAAGAGACAGAATCCAGTGGAATTTAAATGCTTCTGGAAAGTTCTCTGTCAAGGCCCTTTACAAAGCCAAAATAGACTATCTCTACAGGAATGATCCTTTAACAAGAAACTGGGAAGCTATCTGGAAAATGGACATTTCTCCAGCCATAAAAATATTTATATGGAAATGTGCTCATAATATCCTACCCACTAATGCTAAAACTGCTAGCATTCTGCATTACATAGATCAAATATGTCAAGAATGCAATAGTGGGGAGGAAACCATGACACCTTTATTCCTAAACCTCCATGCAGCTACTCCTGTTTGGCATGAAATGATTGGTCCTTCCCATGACCAGTTTGATAGTACAACAAACTTCATGGAATGACTCAATTCCTGGTTTCTGACTGGTACTACAAACGATATGAGTAATCTTTATGCAACTATATGCTGGTTCATCTGGAAGGCCAAACAACACCTTTGTGATTATAACAGAATTCACAAATTACCAGCTCATATAATGAACACCATTACTCTAAATGGTGGTGAGATTGACACGGAGGAGAACACTACTGCTCCTTATGATCTTAATCTCAACACTAATATGGAATTTGGCATTATCATCAAAATATGCACTCTACAATATCCTGACAATCTCACCTATTTTTCTGCACTAACTCTCTTGGACTTTGCAGGACACACCATTGGTACCAGAGGACATTCAGGACACTTTGGAGAATGGAGAGCAATAGGAGGAGCGGATCTAGCTTTCAGTTGGGCCAAATAAATGAAGCACATCAATATAGACATACAGGCTGAGTCCATGAAAATTCTGATCAGATTTAAACTCATATACCATCAAGCAGTCAAAGGAAGATTCCATCTCACCTACTATGACCATATGAGAAGTGAAGAACAAGACACTATCACTAGAATTAGTCCAGTTACTTTTGTTTTAACTAGTCTTAAAATTATTCACAGACTCCAAAACTTGGATACTCTTAATATTGTTATGGCTTGTAAAAAAAATATTAGCAGGCATGGTGGCCGTCTTGCTCCTGTTGTGCTAGCTTCTTAGACTTCGGTCTGAGCTTTTTCTATACAAAAAAAGTATTGCTTCCTGTTTTTCTTTTCTAGTTTGTTGTACTCCAACTTTCAAACAAAGAAATAGAGATAGTATGTATGTAATTTTTGTAGCATGTATTTTGTTGTATCCTATGTATAGCTGAACTCAAATTATGTACTTAACGTACTGAAAAGCCATTAAAATGTCATTAGTTGGAGGGCTCAATAAAAAATAAATACACAAAATTGGTCAATTAACCCAATAACGACAATTTCTGGGTGAAAAAGAAATGTAAAATTTGATACTGTTTAAATGGACGAGAATGTAAAAATGGCCAGGATGTAAACAGTTTCATCCTACCCATTTTTAAATACTTTTTCTTATTTTTAATTTACATTAGGATGCATCCAGTTTCACCCTCGCTATTTTTTAAGTTTAAGCCAGGATGAATCCAAATTCATTCTTGTTATTTTTTTGGTGTCCATTTCACCCATAATAATTTTTACTCGTCCATTAAAACCATGTTTTAAAAATATTTGGGCAATTGACCCAATTTCTAAATCACGTTATTTTTCGCTAATGAGAAGATGGAAAATGTGCACTCTCATTTATTTAGAAATACACTAAATTTGAACTCGTAAAAGAACTGCTCACGTTACTAGTACTTGGAAAATGTAAATGATTATAATCCTATTAGACAAGTCTTTATTTCTCGTGAGTGGCTGTCATAATATGAAACTAAAATGAAAAAGTGAGAATATTTCTATCCAAAAATATGAGTCTAGCATTTGTTTATGGTTGCAAGCATAATCTATATTTGGCAACTAACAAAATCATACGCCACTTGTGTAAGTAGAGATACACTCTACCTGCAAGTCCAGGAAGCTAGGCAAAATAATTCTTAGAAAATCTCACGTTTTGGGTACAAGTGGGATTTGAACCCAAACCACCTCCTGGTATAACCATCAAGTGTCTGACCGAAACGGACACTTAAACCCGTGGCCATTGCCTTGTCTTCGCTGACAGTTCATTTGTCACCAAGATAAAGCAGAGGCAAATTTAGTGTGGCAAGACATTGAATTAAAGCAAGGCTCCTTAAACATTCAAATGGAGAAAAGGAGATATGAAGTGGGGAGTAACATGGGACGGTTGAAGTTTAGTTAAACTGGAGCCCCAAACATTGACAAACCCAAACTAGAAGAAATTTTGGGATTCCTTAGACACAAGGTAAACCCTTTTGACAATTTTTATTTTATAAAATATCAAGGACTTTTTTTCTAAAATTAAAGTAAATCATTTCCCCTGAAATAAAAAAATTGTTCTTTTACGTTTTAAAAAATAAAAGAAGAAGAAAAGAAAAGAAGTTGAGATTCCCATAAACAAATGGTCACACACACACGATCTCACCCACTTGTAGTATGGAAAGAAAAGTTGGCTTTCGTAACCCCATTTGCGGCCCTCTTTCTTTCTTTCCTTTTCTTTAGAAGATGAAGAAGAAAGCAAGAAAGACACAACAAAAAAGAGAAGGGTCAAACTAGGGGTTTGCGTGTGATTGTTAAAGAGAGGGTTTTAAGGAGCATATTAAAGAGTAACGTCAAACGTTGCAATTATTGTGTGTTTGAGTAATGCAACAACAACAACAACAACAAAAATAATTGTCATTTTGTTTCTCAATATTGTCACTCTTTTTTTTTTTTTTTTTTTGATCAACGTATGTCTAGGAGTTTTTTTGTACGATACGTACATATTGTTACAAAAATAACGGTATTTAAATTATAGATGTCTCTCTAATATAATAATAGTATTTTCGACAAATAAGAATCTACCTTCGGAGAGTTTAGAAAAGATTTTAAGTTAGTGCAAGTTCCCAACCCTTCTCTCTTTTTAGAATTGATTTTTGGCAAAAGGATACTTATATATATATATATATATATATATATGGAGATTTCGTTTGTGAAGATTTCCTTTGTGATTTTAGATTTCTTCCCACACAAACTCTCTCCCCTCTTCTCATTTCTTTTCTTTTCCCTTCAATGGGATTTCTAAAATTTGTAAACTTTTTGTGTCATAGTTGGTTTTAACTTTATTAAGGTTGCCCAACTAAGAAGCATTAAATTTTGAAATGACAATGGTACACTAATACTACTTCACACACAAATATATTTATGTACAACTATGTCAATGTCACACTTTTTATATATGTCATTTTGTAGTGGATTTCAGTGGTGGAATTTAAGGGGGGATTGAATTTTATTGTTTATATGGTTGATAGAAAGGGAAGAAGTAGTTTTGATGGAAACTCATGTAAGTTATCCCCTTTGAAACGAAATTGAATCAAAACTTTTACAAGTATTTATATGGAGATAATTTATGGAAAATTTCATAGAGAAGAGGGAACAAAGGTTTTCTTGTTGCCTAGGATCAAGAATTGGGTATTAAACTTTTCTTTGATTTGAAATGGGTTGTCTATGTCTATTTCCTATTTATGGTTATTATGACGATGTAATCAAAACTTTGAAGAGATGATTAATTAGGCTAAGCATGATTATGCTAATCCTACTTAGTTAATTTTTGTTATAGTTACAACTGTTTAGGATTAATTAGATGGTCCTTCCTGTTCCTTATTATATCTGATATAACATATGACGCATTCGTGTGTACAATGAACATGTATTTTTAAACTGTGATGTCACTTAACAATGATGGAAAGACCTTTTTTCTTTTCTTTAACATGTTTAAAAAATATTGCTGAACAAACAACTTAAACATCACCTGTTGTATTTCCTATGCCACCTTATTTTCTTAGCTTGGATCTAAAATATCACACCTCCCGTTACTAATTATTTATGAACTATTGAATTGGAATATATTAACAACAAGTTTTGTATGATGATGTTCTAGAGAAAAAACATCAATCAAAGAAGATATATTATACCTAGTTAATAAAACCCTTCATCCCTATCAAATCCGAAAACCTTGAGCTAAGATATTAAGTTTAACACAATACAAGCAAGCCATAAACTAGTACTATTAGTGAAGTTTAAACTAAATGTTGATGTCAAAGTTGACCATAACATTGTTTAATATTGAAAATAAAACTAGGTAAGAATACCAATCCTACAAATGTTTCTTATTAGACTTTATAATGCATTTATATATATAAGATTATGTGAGGTAGTTTACTTGAAAAACAAGATAATTAGAAAAGTTTTGTCAATGAAAAATGCTCTTTTAAGCAAGCAAGACATAAATTTTAAAGAGAATATATGTTGTTTTTAATCAACAAATAATTAATTTTAAATATATAATTTACTTAAACAAATACTAAAACATAAACATCATATTAGTAGGAGTATTATATATCTCCGCCTTTTCCTATCAATGGTAAGCCAAATTTCTAGCATACTTGTTAGTGTACTTAAAATGTTAATTTTGTATTATCGATAAATAAATACAATATTTATATTTTGATTAGTTACGGCAAGTAACCAAAAAACAACAACAGTTGAATGCGTTGACGAGACATACAACATCAGACGTCCAAACTTGATGCCGTTCTAGTAGTGCTTTTTATAATTAATCATCCCTTTCTAGAGTAACAAGAAAGTATTTACTAAAATCAATCGGTATTTGACAATTACCAAATTAAAAGCACAAACTTGGTCAATTAACCCAATAATGACAATCCTTTGGTGAAAAAGACATGTAAAATTTGATATTGTTTAAATGGACGAAAATGTAAAAATAGCCAGGATGTAAACAGTTTCATCCTACCCATTTTCAAATATTTTTTCTTATTTTAATTTACATCAGGATGCATCCAGTTTCACCCTCGCTATTTTTTAAGTTTAAGCTAGTATGAATCCAGATTCATTCTTGCTATTTTTTTGATGTCCATTTCACCCATAGTAATTTTTACTCGTCCATTAGAACCATGTTTTAAAAATATTTGGGCAATTGACTCAATTTTTCAATTACAAGTACATGGGCCTGCTGCTAATGGCAGGCATGGAGAGGATACGCCCACCCTGACTTGTTGAGAATACTTACACTGTTACACATGATAACACCCACAGGCCACAATAGAGTACTGAACGACTACAAGTGCATAGAAAGAAATAGAAATAAGTGTACTCATAGAGGGTTAAGTCCCAAGCTGAAGGAGTTTGAGCCGAGAATTAGTGTCCTAAATTTATTTAGCAGTAGCTAAGGTGAACTACAACAAATAAGAAAGTTTGGGAAGTGTCTTGTATGAATATTTTCCGTTGGAACTGTGGGGTGGGCTTTAGTTTTGCTTGGGCTCTAATGCCGGTAAATTATGTCTCAAATCTTTAGTATTTTGGAATATTATTGGAGTTTTGTCTCACAAGTGTAGACTACCGTTTTTGTGTGTAGCTTTGCAGTGCGCACATCGGACTCATATTCCCACAGCTATATGTTGGTCTATTTGGAACGGTCGAACTGCTGAAGATGCCACCTACGACTAAGGGGGAAGGTGTGGTCAAACAAGTCAAAATGCAGTGTTTTTTCTGGACCAAATCTGGCCAAGTTTTGAAAGAAACAGGTTTAGGCACGGCAATTGCCAGTGTAGAGGCAACTATTGCGTTTCCCTGTCCATCACTGGTATGCTTGGCATTATTCTGGCCTATGGTTTTTGCAACGTTATGATATTTGATCAAAGCAACGTATTGCTCAGTGTCACTACAAAACAAAAGGCTTCTAGGGACGGCTAAATTTAATATGTGGAGCAAGGTTGTTACCAGTCCATGGTTTGCAAAAGTTCAATGGTTATTAACAGTGAGGTATGGTGATGGAGATTTCAGTTACTGTCTATATGTATACAAGGAAATATGGAAACAGGAAATTCCCAATTTTTCTGCATCTAACATGGATATTTAGACAAGGCTTGTATTGAGTTTTAGGTATGAGTTTCCTTATGGTCATTCAATGTTGAACCAGTTCAGACATGAGTTTCAGTAGAAACGAGTGTTCGCGTGGTGATAGTTTCGTTCTTGGCGTCATCGACGTCTGCTTATCCATTTCCTCTTCTTTCATGCTCCCGATGGTATCTTTTTTCTCATTGTCATTACCAGCTCCATTGTTTTGTGCATCAAAAACTGCCTCAGTTATTTCTTGAACTAAATCGACAATCACACCGTCAACGCCCATTATATGCTGCATGTACACTGCCTCTGCAACATTGCTGATATTTGAAAAACACCAAAAATATCATTTAGCATTAGTCCGAAACTACAACTCGGCAATGCATGGTAATGAATGTAACGAGAATCTTACTTTAACTGGCCGTAGGATAAGAGCGAGAGATTAGACTCTTTGATCTTGGATACCATTCCTGGATTTTTAAAAATGCCTTTTACTTCTGATACAATTCCTTGGAAGCCATTTTTCAAGCATAGTTTCATGGCCTCCTCCAAGGAATTCCTTCTCACATCTGTGTACACTTCACATCCTCCATTTGTGAGAAAGTAAACCTGGTTTTGAACCCATATACATATATTATTATTCTTTAGTACATAAACCCGAATTAGAAGAAACAAAAACATTGTAGTCGGCAGTATGAAGAAAAGAAAAATATAACTACAAAAAAAAAGACAAGTCTTACGGCATATGTATTCTGCAACTTGTTGATTAGTTCAGCTGCATCAGGTTGAAAAGTTGAGAAGATAATAGGTCTTTCATTAGCGTACTTAACAACCACCTGTTTCATCACAAAATGTTGCGGGTAGTAAGCAAAAAAATTCTTTGAGAGTTGGCAAAATGAAGTAACAAGTGCAGTGGCAATATGTACTACTAGTATATGAATGGAAAAAATTTAATTCACCTGCAAGATTGCTTGAAGAACGCATGTTAGTTCCTCCTCTTGATAGACGATATGATCGTCAAACTTCAAGTCGATGTTAAACCCCAAAGAAGTATTCACATTCTGGAACGCCTCTTGCAATGTGCAAATAGAGTCGTCTTGTTCAACATTCCAGTAGAAAATTCTCCCATCCTTAATCTTTCTTAACAGAGGTTTTCCCAACTGATTCAATTATCAAAAACAAGTGAAACACCGATCAATCTCAGTTCATTTTCCTCGGTTTGAATAAAATCCAGACCAAGTACAACATTTAGCACTAGCAAGTTACCTTCTCAACGTCTCTCTGCGGTCCATAGCAAAGGAGTTCCGCTAAAGTTAGCTCTGTGACTCTTTTCTCATATATTGAACCCTGTATGAGAAAAAAACGAACTATGGTTTTGGCATTGGGATTATTTCAATAGGCGCAGAGAGTGAAAGAGCAAGAGGGAAAATGCTTACATTTTCCTGGCTGACGATGAAGTTGTCGTGGAATATGACAGGGCAGCCATCACTTGTCACCTACAAAATTAAGTAATCTTTTTGTTTATAGTCTCTGCTAAAGAAATGAAACCCCCCCACAAATAAGGAACAACTAGTATAATCAGAAACTGAATTTGAATTGAACTATACATTTTCCAAAGTTTGTAGAATTTGAGAGGAGAAATTCACAAACAACCAAGTTATCTCTGAGACCAATCGAGAATCAACTGGTACGATGGTTCTCAAGCTTCCTCCCATAGGGGAGGTTGGGGATCGAACCCATAAATCCTAGAATAAAGTACTTAGCCCTAGCTAAATGTAAGGTGTAGTTCTAGGAACCACTGTTCTTTGGAATCAAACCAAAAATCTCCGAGACCAATTAGGCCTCCAAGGTTGTCAATGTGCATTATTTTTTATACTCCACGGTTGATCAAATAATATGTTCTAGAAAAAATATTTAATGATCTCTTTTGCAGATTAGGATTTAAGACTGGCCAATGCAACTTAAACTCAACACTTGCTATAAATGGATTCAAGAAAAAAGGAATATTATTTAATTAACCCTTAAAATCCGCCCCTTAAAATATACCCTTATTCAATTTTTAAAAATACCCATACCTTCTCAAAAGTGGAAGCAACTAGCACAGTTTGCTTTCAGAAGTGGACGCAACTTTATACAAGTTGCTTCCAAAAGTGGAAGCAACTTTCTCAGGTTTACTCTAAAAAAATGATATTTTACCCCTCAAAGGTATTTGTGCAAGATCAACAAAAATGAAGGGTATTTATAACATTCCCACTAAGAAAAACCAAAAAAATGACGTGGTCAACAGGTCAAACATCTAAGCCGGGGTTTAGTTTTTGTACTTTTTTAGGATAACGAAATTGACTCCAACAGCTGAGGAAAATGACCATGTCATTTAAGGACACCCCACGGTCGTCGTCTTTATCTTAACAGACCACTCTTGCGCACCCACATACCACCAAGGTCGGTTAGTTTATCTACTAAATCCGACCCGCATGAAACATATGAAAACAGTTAATATGTTACGCGGCAGTTTGAGATAGAAGTCAGAGTACACGTGCATTCATGGAATCATTTACAGACAACGCAACACCAACCACAACCTAACTCTGTCTAAACCCAACACCACCGGGAATTGTGAAACTTGACAACAGCAACAGAAAAAAACTCAGCAAACAGAAAACGCTCGTAAAAAGATAAACTAAACTAATGAAAATGGAAGAAAAAAAAAGTTTAATTACCTGAACATCAAATTCAACAAAATCAATGGGGAACTTAGAAGCAGCATTGAAAGACATGATTGAGTTTTCTTTGATTGATTTCATTCTCGAGTCCGGCGACTGCAGCATGTTCATACCACTTCCTCTATGTCCGATCACATGAAACTTGTTTGTCCGTGAATTATTCCCTATATTTATCATACCATGCAAAAGCAATGAATATCACTATATCAGCCAAAAAAAGGAAAAAAAAAAAAAAAGCTTTTATGATCAAGTAGGCCGTGTTATATGAATGACTAGCTGGTCATGGTTACGAGCACTGCTGAAGTTTTCGTAAAAATTTAGAAAAGAAAGAAAGTGTAGATACCTGTAAATGATGAGAAGAAAGTGGAATAAAAAGTTGATGCGGTGGTGCTGTCAGGAATGTGATCAAGTTTGGGGATATCGGATACGTGAACGGCTTTAATAGCTGCCATTGTGGTTGTTGCAGAGATGAAAAGTAGAGATGCGGATGAAGATGAAATCGGAAGTTTAAGGAATTTGGATGAAGAGAAAAATAAAGTCTTATTATAGAGAAGAGTCATTTGTAAAGAAATCGCAAATGGTAAAAAGAAAAATGAAGAGGAAACGGGTTTAAAACGTAAGAATATTCCAGTTATTTCTCGGGTTTATGCTTATCGGATATTCGTATTTTCTATTTTTAAAGTGTTAACTACTTTTAGCTAGTGAGGGCAAGTCCTATGGACTAGGCAAATTTGCCAATTTGAGGCACCTATGAACTTGCCAGATTCATAAAATCCCTTGGTAAATTAACAAACTTAACTGTGCTAACCGAGCGAAGCGAGAGAGGACCTTTATATGATCATTTTTTTGTAAACATAAAAAGATTTAATTTCTTTTGGTAGTGTGTATCTGAAAAAACAAAATTGCCCCTAACTTATATTTGGATTTTTTTACAAACTGACCTAAAGATGTCGGTTTCAATTCCCGGCCACCTCTTTTTTTTTTTTTCTTTGTCTTTTTTCCTTTTCCATCTTCTTCCTTCTCCTTCGCGCTTCTTTTTCTCCTTCGTTGTTTTTTTCTCATTTCCAACAGAGAAACTCTCATCCCCAAACTCCAACAGAGAAAACTCCAGAAAAACGCCACCTCCACCTCGCCGCACCACTACCACCATCACCACCGCCGCAACCAGATCTATTTCCTCTTTCAAGTTAATTCCCCTCTTAAGATTGAAACTGAGAAATTTGAGTGACCTAATTTGAGGTTCTATTGATGATAATAATTTAGTTGGGTTTTCATCTACTTCATTAGGGTTTCAATTGAGATACTTTAATCTATAGAGAACTGAGTCGAGACAAAACTCAAATCGGTTCACTCAAAATCAAATCAGGGTTTTGTTTATGGTAAAATGGCCCTAATTTTATTTCCTTGCTAGCTCATGTTTAATTAGGGCAAATTTTTATCAATCAAATTTGGTTTTGTTGGAACTCAATTAGAGATGGGTTGGGTATTGTAACTGAACTTCATAAATAATGGTGAAATTGTAGGGTGGATAAATGTATAATGGCATCAGGGGGATTTCAGGCAGATGTGAAAGCTCTGCAGAAATCCTTGTCTGCAAAGCACTTGGTTAGTTCCAATTCTTAATTATTTTTATTGGTTATGTTATTTCTTTGTTTCTGTTTAAGGTTTTGGTGAGTGCACTTGAGTTAAGAAGTGCTCTCATAGGCAAGCATAAACCAATAAAAATACAGAAAGAATTTGGCCACACAGTATATTAAATAGGTGCAGTTTGTTCCTCTTTAGTTCAGTGTTACCTTCTCATTGCAAATCATGAATTTGATGTTTCAACCATCTGATTTTGCAAGATGGAAATCCATGGCGTCGACTGTTAGTAATAGAGTAGAAGTGGCTGAAATAAGAGCTAATAGGGGAAGATAGCAGCGTCCTACAGCAGCAGCAACAAGTTGGGTGACTATGGGGTCCGAAATTGGTTAGGCGAAACTATTGGTTTACTGACTGAGAAGTGAAATTGAAGACTGCATGTGTTGAGTGTAGACTGTGATGGTAGTATGGGCAGTTATTGAGATGAGAATGAAGATGGAATCGAGCTTCCACTCGAACTGAAGCAGCAACGTCGACGGAAACATGGGGTTTCTTATTGTGGTCTGTACTTCGAGATGTTGATCTCAATGGATCTGCAGTTGAAGGAAATGCTAGAAGACAACGAAAGGAAGGAAACTAGATCGATTCAGTGAACGGAAAGTGATCAGTTGGTGGAGTGACTGAAATAGGAAATGGTGCTTCTCACGGGAAATGGAAATGGCACTATGGTTCATTCTTATTGTAGTGGCGAAGATGTTTCTCGGCTGGTGATGTTGGCTGAAAACGATGGAGTCTGTCTGAGATTTGAATGAACTGAAATTGGGGTTGCAAGGTTAATTGGCTGAGCTACTGGTGGAGAATGGTCAGGAAGGTATTTGCTGCCATGGTTGCAATAGGTGATTGGTTGATCTGAGTGTAATCACTGAAATGGATGGTTGCTGGCTTTTGCATTTGAAGATCAGGTGAAGACATCCAGAAGTTCAGGGAAGTGGACAGTGGTTGATTCGTATTGCAGTAGTGAAGATGGAGAGTTGGACGTGACTGAGATGGTTTGAATGAGGTTTGTATGGAGTTGTTGAAAAAAGTGTCGTGGCTGATGTGAATCGAGTATACAGCAAGGACGTACATGAACATGGAAGCTAACACTCCACGGAATGATCTGAGGTTGATTAGTGGCTGATTTAGTTCAACTCATAGCCATGGTATAATATAGTTACAGAGCAGCAACAATACGTTCGTGCAGTCGACAGTGAAGATTGGCATATGGAGAATAAGATAGATGAGATTATTGAAGCTCTTTACGACAACAGAGACATCAACAGACGATATTTTGGGGTTATTCTCTACGGCAATGGTGAAGTCGAGTTGATGATCATTCTCTAATTCCCACTATCTAAAATTGATGTTGGTTATTATTGCAGCAATAACAATGGGATTGGGGTTCGTAAGGTTCGAGTGGGGATAAATTGCATTGCCTCTATCTTGGTGATTTGTGGATATGATTGGAATTGGATTTAATGGGTGCTGATTTGTTTTGCTCTTGAGCTTGAGTTGGTGGTGTTGCTGGTGACGAGATTCTAAAGTGGATTTGGCAACCGGAGTTTGTAATGGACCGGCGTGGGCTGGATTTGGAAGGAAGGTAGTGAGTGTTATATATCCTCGTAGCAGTGTCATTGTAACCAGTGGAGGAAGGAGAGTTGTGTGCTGTGGGCTGAACTTGGGTCTTGTTTTTGGTCTGGGATTTAGCAGTTCGCTAGGTTTCAATGTTAATCTTCGTAACACTGTTTTGGATAAAACTCTACAAAGAGTGGAGATATGTACCAGGAAATCCTTTATATAGGAGAATCATAAGAGTGCTTTAATTATTAAAATCATCTCATTACTTGAACTTTTTTTTTAATTTATAAATCTGAATCTATGCAATCACATTGTGGTGTCGTTTCGTCAAGTTCTTCGGTCGGCCCACCCACCGTGGCAACGGTTGTACTAGTTAAATAAATGGGGTCGAATTAAATTCAAATAAAAATATAATGATTTTTTTTTATGGTTTGAAAAGTGGTCTTGGACTACGTCCTTAGCTTCTTAAGGAGTTATTTCTTGCAATTACGGAGTCAGAACACCTTCGACAGTGGGAAGGAGCATACCAGCCATCATAAAATATAATCGATTTGAATTTGAATTTCAATTCTGAATAGTTTATATTAACTAAAAATAACACTCTATAGAAGAATACGGTATTACAAATAAAATTACCTTTATTTTTAAAGGTCTTCATTAGGTTTCGACCCATATAAGTCTGGATAGCTGTGTGTGTAATGACCTGTCCCTCCACCGATATTATCCCCGCTTAGCCACTGCGGTTAGCCGGCAGTGTGGGGTTTTCAACGGGCATCGCTGTGGTAATCTAGCAGTAACTTACCGGATGGTCACCCATCCCTGGATTACTCCAGCCCGAGCATGCTTAACTGCAGAGTTTTCTGCCAACTCTTATTTGATCTTCTTCTTTGCTTTTTTCAAGATATCTTTATCTTGAAAAGAATCAATAGAGTTGTTACCAAACAGATTCGTTATTCCTTTGCTGTTTGGAATACGATCCAAAAGAATTGTACCAGTGTGTGACTCATCGAAGTCGGAAGCGCATGGATACTGAGGAAACTAAGTGAATTAGGGGTAGTTGCTTGGTTTCAACTATATGAAGTTAGTGTAGATTTTTTATAGCGGCTCAATTCCGAGAGTATTCAATTCTGGACTAGGTCCCGGGGTTTTTCTGCATTTACAGTTTTCCTCGTTAACAAAATCTTGCTGTTGTTGATGGTGGTTTTCGGTTCAGGGCTAAAATTGTAAAACCCTGTATTTAATGTGTCGTCGTTCTGCAAAGAGACGGAGCCACTTAAAAGTGATGAGCGCCCAGGCCTCTTTAGTTACACATGTATTGAGCAATTCAGTATGTTTATATGAAATTTATCTAGAATGGTGCATGTAGCAACAATCCCAAATATTCTATCAATTTTAACCTCCCGCCTGCATTATTTATTAATGTATGGCCTATTAAGTAATTTCCTGTGCTATGTTCCCCGGCTGAACCCTTAATATTGATATGACATGACAATTAGCGTTCACTCGCAGCTGAGTAGCATGAATTTCCCGAAGTATCAAGATTAAGGTCTGCATAAAAGTACTCAGACGGAAAGCACGATGTTCTCTGATAATAAAGAATTTTGTGTCAACACACATAATTCACCAAATTTGATCAATTTTGTGATAACTCACAAGATTCAAATTGTAACCTAATTAATTTTCAAAAATTAGGTTTTTTGCGGCCTCCGCAATATCTCGAACCCTGTTGGTCGAAACTAAACCTAGGCAAGCTAGGAAATTGATCCACCATGGATTAGTAGGAGCAAAATCCTACCAAAAGTAAGAAAAAAAATAAGTAAGAGAAACTGCGGCAAATAAAAACAGCAACAAAAGGAGGCGTGGTCACACCACTTGGCTGGCCGGCCACGCCCCATATTATTGCCTGCTGGCCCCTCTTTCCCATCGACCAATCAGATCACTTTAAATGCGCCATACACACTTTTGATTAAAGTTGGAAATTGGTTGGTCGACGCACCTAATTCCTTAGGGAAGCCAATATAGACTGCCCATGCCAGTCTTAAAACGATCACGGCCGTACATTTTGGCCAGTCGATTTATTAAGTCTAGCCACCTCCTAACATGGTTGGGCAAACACCATCATGTACACCGGCGGGCCAACTAGCGCTTAGGACAATCGAAATCCTCCCAACTCGCAAGCGGAGCCACTAAACGATTACTCAAACCGGTTGGCCGGGTGAGTGACAAATCCCTAATTTACATTAGCATCAGTATATTGCTGCCGCAAAATGATCTTGGCCGCCCAATTTCGCCAGCCGAATTGACCGGTCTAGATTCAATCTCAATCAACGGGCAAGGTGCAGATACGCTCGCCAACGACCCGGCTATTGTGCTGGCCGGTCGAACAACTCCCAGTGCGCGGCTAACACCAAAAACCGTTAGCCCAAAATAGGTTGGCCACACGGTTTTTAAACCTAAATTAAATCAACGGCAGCCATTAACTGCCGCAAAATCATCTCGGCCGCCCAACTTCGCCAGTCGAATCGGCCGGCCTAACTCCTATTTTAGACGGCCAACAAGATGTGGCCATGATCACCGGCCACCCCTCTTCCATAAGGAACAATCGGCCACGCCGCGGCCTGCTCATATGGCTCCTAAATGATCGCCCAAAGATGGCTGGCCGCGCTTCTTGTAGAAGTCTTAAATAAATTAGAGGCAACCAATAACTGCCGCAAATCATCTCAGACATCCGATTTGGCTAGCTAATTTCACCGGTCTAGATTTAACCTAGACCGACCAATAGGATGTCAAAATGGCTACCAGCCATCACTCTCCTATAGGGACCACCCGGCCTACATTTTGCATGCACAAATAGTTCCCCGCGACTTCCTGAAAGTGCCGGTCATGCTCTTTTTTAAGAAACTAGGTTCCGCGACCAACCAAGATAGGCTCAATACAACGATGCTTCACATGCATCGATTATTTTGAGCTGCTTACTTAAAAGCGATGCTTTACATGCATCGAATACATCCGATATTTTATAAATATCGACTTCACAAAATAACTTAGTTATTTAACCTAATTGCGTTACATGCTATTCTTTACGGCAAGTCTCATGACTTGACTCATCACACATGACTACCCGCCGCCTAGCTTGCGCGTGATTGGTCAGAATAATTAGGTCTTGCAAGCAAGACCCACTTAGAAACTTACTTCATGTCTTTCCACGAAAATACTCGAGACATCAAACATGTCAAAAATTGGGGGATGTTCATGGGTATTGGTCTGGCGGTTTACAGCGTGCGGCGTGCAATACGCCCATTACAAGAAAGTGTCAGGAAAGGCGGGCAGTTAGTGATGATAGAGAAGTAGTGGGACGAAACCACCCAGTCTTCCCCTCATAGTGGAGACGTGGTTTTCACCATCCTGCACGATCCCACTCCTCCATCACTCAACTATTCCCAGTTCCTATGAGATCAGGGTGCGTGTAACTATGACTGATATAAATAGGTTTTCAACCTATTTCAACCAACAACAAGAGTTTTGGTTATCAACACAGAATCCAGAAAAACACCAAGAACTTATAGCTTACATTCCGTAAGCCAGTTCCATATTCTGATACAAGTCATAAAACAACCACACCTTTAGTGTTAACCCTTTTGATCTCAACATCTTCTTCGCTTCCCTCCCTAAGATCAACCCTTCTCCTTCATTTTATGATCGAAGCAAGACTGGAACGGCCATTTCTTGGTTTAGGCCAGAATTGTACAGATTGATCTCTCGAATCTAAAGTACTCCCGTGCAGTGCATTTATTTAGGGTTTGAATTCGATTCTCATCAACACACCCAAATTTACGAAAACCAGCAGAATCAGTTTTTACCCCAAAACAGCTGTGTGATTTACTTTTGTTTTCCGCAATTATATTTGGTTATATAATTTAAAGTAAATTGCAATTTACAGTAACTATGATATACTTGATAGTGATCCTATAGAGTTTGGTTAAGTCTGAATCTATTATCAAGTATTACACTTTGGTAGTCGTATTGTCTCGATCTCGTATCCATAGACAATCACACAAAGTGTGAATACCAAAGTTGTTGTATTGTCTCGACTTTGTCTATGGAAGATCACACTTGGTAAGAGGACTTATAGGTTGAAACAAAAAGATTGTGGTGTATTTTGGTACCCTCGTCTTTTCAATTGGTATCAGAGCAGGCAAACACGAAAAGATCTAACAATCTTTGTTTGGTGCGATCTAACCTATAAGACATGAGTCAAAATAATAAAAGTAAAGCTAAACTTATAAATGACTCAGTTAACGTATATCAAGATGTTGAGAATAATATCTCAAAAAGGGTCAATGGAAAATTATCTCGTAATTTTTTTCTAAAATGAAGAACAAAGTCTATGACTGATAACTTGATTAAGAATCATGTTCATGATAAGAAAAAAATACATACAAAACAAAAGGAACAAGTACCTGGTTAAAAGTATGTTTTGGATCCGACTCCAATTACTAGTTAAAATTTTTATGTTTTTATTCCAGAAAAAAGAAGAACTTTGATTTACTATCCTGTTCTAATCCTGAATTGATGGATGGATTACAAAGGTTTTTTAACAAAGTTAAAACCTTTTCAGAAGTAGGAAAATCCATTGATAGCCTGGAAGATGTCTTAGAACATTGTTCAGCTAAATGTAAGAATTTGTGAAGGAAAGCGTGAAACACCCAGCCTTCAAAATAATCTGGCAGATTATTTGGAACAAAAATTGGCTTTGTGTAATGAAGTGAATCAACAACTTCAGAGTGCGAATATCTTATACAATCGTTGGAACATTCACAAATAAGGATTAAAATCCTTATAGAAGATCTTCTTACAAAATCTTGTCAAGAGATTTGCTTTGGTAAATCCTTAGAAAAACATTTTCTACAAGGTATGAATACTCTAAAAATTCATATCCAAAGTATTAAAAGAAAGATATCTGCAATCTGTTTGATGTCAGATCAAGACTACTTGGGTTCGAATAAAAAGGATATACCACTATGGGCTCAAAAAGTAATCAAGAATATAGTATCACGCGATATTCCTGATGAAAAGGATGTACCAAACACATTCGAAACTGAAAAAGTAGGGGTATAACAACCACACCCAATATTTCGTTTGGCAATCTGAATAGACAAACTTCAATATACTTTCAAGAAAATCAACTAGACAGTCAGACTCAATCTATAGAAAAGTATATCAAAGAGTTTTATATCTCTATCTCTCAATTCAATCTGTAATCAGCAAATAGGAATTTGCGAGCTCGATTGAATATAAGAGAAGTAACTTGAATGGTACCAAAGACCAATGTTCAAGTATCAAATAATTTCAATCAATAACCAAAGGTTGGATTTCCCAATTGATCGATTCAACGTACAACCTGTGATATTTCAATTACATAACAAAATATAATGCGGAAAAGAAATAACATAGACACCAGAATTTTGTTAACGAGGAATACCGCAAATGCAGAAAACCCCCGGGACCTAGTCCAGCTTTGAAAACCACGTTGTATTAAGCCGTACAGACACTATCCTACTACCAATGAACTTCGGACTGGAATGTAGTTGAACCCTAATAAATCTCACACTGATCAAGGTACAGCTGCGCTCCTTACGTCTCTGAACCCCAGCAGGATTCTACACACTTGATTCCCTTAGCTGATCTCACCCACAACCAAGAGTTGTTACGACCCAAAGTTGAAGACTTGATAAACAAGTTTGTCTCACACAGAAAAGTCAATTGGAATAGATAAATCTGTCTCCCACAGAAATACCTATGAGTTTTGTTTCTTCTTTTGATAAATCAAGGTGCACAGGAACCAATTGATAACCCGGACTTATATTCCCGAAGAACAGCCTAGTATTATCAATCACCTCACAAACGATGAAACGAAGATGTTTGTGACTAATTTTTATCTTTCCTATCGGAGAATCAATCTCGAGCAAATCTTAGAGAAGATAGTACTCAATATGATAGAATAGGGAAAAATCAGAACACGCAACTACAGAGAAAATTGTTGGGTCTGGCTTCACAATCCCAATGAAGTCTTTAAGTCGTTAACCTACAGGGTTTCGTGAAAAACCTAAGGTTAAAGGAGAATCGACTCTAGCTTATACAACTAATGTCACACATGAGGTGTGGGGATAAGGTTTCCCAATTGCTAGAGTTCTCCTTTATATAGTTTTCAAATCAGGGTTTGCAATCTAAGTTACCTTGGTAACAAAGCATTCAATATTCACTGTTAGATGAAAACCTGATTCGATTTAAGCTAATATATTTCAACCGTTAGATCGAACTTAGCTTGTTATACACAAATGAAATGTACCTTCATTTAGGTTTAAGTAACCGTACCTAAACGTGTACACCATGTTGGCTCAACAGTAGTTAACCGAGGTTAGCTATATGAACACTCTCATATCAACCTTATTCATCTTAACCATAACTAGTTCCAATGACTCAAATGAAACTAGTTAAAGAGTTGTTCAATTGCTATATTCTCATAGAAATATACAAGAACACAATTGGAGAAAAATCGGTTTGATTCACTTGAATCAATTCATGAACATTATAGCCACGGTTTTCAAAGAATGCGTTCAATTGGTCATGCTTAACATAAGAGAACTTACAGAGCAACACAGTACATACACAAAGATGTGGATCAGGGAAAGACCAATACTGCGGAATAATCAAAGATTCATTTTATTTTTCATCACTATTTGCACAATGACATATAATAGACTTAATCTTTGTAAACAAAAGTTTATCCTATCTTCCATCAATAATGACATAATAGGCTTAACTTTTGTAGTCAAAAGTTCATTCTATCTTTTATCAATACTTTCATACAGACATATAATAGAGTTAATTTTTGAAGAAATATGGGACAGTCGAGGTTCACGGACGTAAACAACATATCCCATAACAATTTGCAATATATAAAACCATAAAGATTAATACTGCAAAAATCATCTTCCAAATAAACTTTAGAATTTAAACAAATAAATCTAAAAACATTGCAAGATGAAAATGTTGGCAATAGTTATGTGTACTCATAATAATGGCTATTCCAAACCCTAGTTATCCTTCTTAAAACACAAGAATAAATTCTCATAAGAAGTTTCCTAGACATTAAGATCTCTAAAAAATTCTTTATCGTCCCCGAACTCCTTGTCGTCAACAGCCATAGGAACATAAGGTTCATGAAGAAATGAGTTAATTCTAACAAACCTTTTAGACTGATGTCGAACCAGGGCCTTCTGAATTTCGAGAGTCCTAAAAACAATAGCCTTTATTTCTTGAATCTTCTTCCTTGTTTCCTTCAACTCTTCAAGAACTCCAGAAAATTTCTGAGAATTTGAAGGAACAACTCTTGGCTTCATCACATTCCTTCTTTTTATTTTCAAAGTTGGAGGTATAGGAGATTTATCTTTTTCCTTCCTGATTGATGGCTTAACAATCATATTAACATCTTTTCCATCAGAAGACATAATGCTTGGAGTATCCATATGAACGGAATTATGAGAGGAAATCTAAAGATGATCTCAACAAGCAGTCTTTTGATAAAAAGAGTTTCAAGTGAAGAAAAAAGGAATGTAGGGTTACAGAACTTTTAAACACACAAGTTCACGCACGCACAACTCCCAACCCTAAAAAGGATAGAATTGTCGAGAATAACCCTCTTTTATTTATTAAACAGGGAAATCCTTTTCAATATCAATTAGATATGAAAGGAATGACGAATTCCAGACTTGCAAAGGAAAACTAACAAGAGAAAAAACAAAGTAAAACACTTTTATTTTTACCTAAAGCCTGAGGTGTGCACAATCTTGTCTCTTTTTATCAGGCATATGAGACAAGATGCACTAACCAACACAATTAAGTTGTGATGGGGTGAACAATAATCTGTCAACCATAACCTTTTCGAAAGGAATTCATAGAGCCATGTTTCTCAGAGTGTTTAGACCATATTTTTCTTCTTCTTCTAATGATCTAGTCTTTTATTTGGAAACTAACTTCTTTGAAGAAGAGATGCGTTTACATACCTCTGATGATTTTGAACAAGTTTGAGCTTGTGTGCTAATCGATTCGCTATTCGTTGAAGTTTGTTGAAATATCTTATTTTGTGTTTGTACTTGAAACACTTTGAAAGTTCATGACCTTTGAGAGAAAAATAAGAGCATGTCAACATGGAAGATGATTCAGACCCCCGAGATGTGTAAGCATCTAGACACATGGTGGTGAAAAATCAGAAAAAGAGTTTCCAGAAGAAACAAATAGATTCATTTTTTCTTCCAGAACGGTTGAGATTTCTTCTGAAAGAATATCAAGATTGATGTGTGTATTGCTACAATTATCAAAATCAATATTTTCACAAAGAAGTGCAACACTTGACTTTTCGTCTTCATTAGAATCATAGTTGTCAGACATTTCATCAAGAGTTGCAGCCAAACCTTTGTTCCCAGTGTATTTTTTACGATTTGGACACTCATTTGAAAAATGACCAAAAACTTTACACTTAAAGCACTGTGGCATATCCTTGTCATCAGTTTCATCAATATCCCTATTTTTAGGAGGAACACGATTATGAGGTTTAACTGATGACCTAGGCTTATACCTGGAGAACCGTTTACTTCTCTTCAAAAGAAGATCTCTAAACTTTCTTGTGATCAAGGAGATTGACTTGTGAAGATCTTCATATGATGAATCAGCCTCAGTAAGATCATATTCAGAGATGCAAACACTTTTACTTTTATCAAGTAATTTAGTGTTCTTTTGTGCTTTGAAGGCAACATCCTTTCCGGATTTGGATGTATGCTAATGATCAAAGATCTTTAACTTACCAACCAGAGTGTTTCTGAAAAGAGTTGCAAGGTTATTACCTTCTACGATGACATGCTTATAGATGGCAGCGATCTGAGAATTTTCATCACAATGTCCTTTTCAGGAATAGTCTTACCCAACGCAAATGATGCATTAACAATTTCAGACACATTGTGATTAAACTCATCAAATGAATCTTCATCTGCCATACGAAGGTTTTCCCAATCATAATTTAGGTTTTGCAGCCTAGCTTCCTTTTCACGGGTATTCCCTTCAAATACGGTTTCTAAGATATCCCACGCATCTTTAGACCGAGTGCACGTAGTCACATGGTGCTGAAGATCCGGGGTAATGGCATGGATGATAGCATTTAACCCGTCAGAATTTTGCTTTACAGCGAGAATCTCGGCAGGTTCATATGCACCAATATCCTTTGAAACAGTTGCATCGCCTTCTACAACAACCGGAGGATTATAGCCATTAACAACATAAACCCATGATTGAAAATCACGCGCTTGAAGAAAGGAACGCATAACAATTTTCCACAACAAGTAATTTGATCCAACGAAGACTGGTGGTACGTTTATGGAGATAGCACTTCTATCCATATTCAAATCGCTACAAACACAAACTTATGAGGTCTTAAATGTGTTTACCTGCTCTGATACTAATTGAAAAAGCGGGGGTACAACAACCACACCTAATATTTCGTTTGGAAATCTGAATAGACAAACTCCAATATAATTTCAAGAGAATCAACTAGACAGTTAGACTCAATTTAGAGAAAAGTATATCAAAGAAGTTTTTATCTCTATCTCTCAATTCAATCTACAATCAGCAAATAGGAATTTGCGAGCCCAATTGAATATAAGAGAAGTAACTTGAACGATACCAAAGACCAATGTTCAAGTATCAATCAATTTCAATCAACAACCAAAGGTTGGATTTCCCAATTGATCGATTCAATGCACAACCTGTGATATTTCAATCATATAAAAAAATATAATGCGAAAAAGAAATAACACAGATACCAGAATTTTGTTAACGAGGAAAACCGCAAATGTAGAAAAACCCCGGGACCTAGTCCAGCTTTGAACACCACACTGTATTAAGCCGCTACAGACACTAGCCTACTACTAATGAACTTGGGACTGGAATGTAGTTGAGCCCTAATCAATCTCACACTGATCAAGGTACAGTTGCGCTCCTTACGTCTCTGAACCCCAGCAGGATTCTACGCACTTGATTCCCTTAGCTGATCTCACCCACAACCAAGAGTTGTTACGACCCAAAGTCGAAGACTTAATAAACAAATCTGTCTCACATAGAAAAGTCTATTGGAATAGATAAATATGTCTCCCACAGAAATACCTACGAGTTTTTTTCTTAATTTTTATCTTTCCTATCAGAGAATCAATCTCGAGCAAATCTTAGAGAAGATAGTACTCAATATGATAGAACAGGTCAAGATCAGAACACACAACTACAGAGAAAATAGTTGGGTCTTGATTCACAATCCCAATGAAGTCTTTAAGTCGTTAACCTACAGGGTTTTGTAAAAAACCTAAGGTTAAAGGAGAATCGACTCTAGCTTATTTTAGATGGGGGAAAACGATTTGCGGGTTTTTTAGGAAAGTGAAGAGACGACCGATCAGACGATACTCCTCAACTAAGAAAACTGCCTAACCTCACACAGATGCACTGCACGGGAGTGCTTTGAGTTCGAGAGATCAAATCTGTAGGACTTCGGCCTAAACCAAGTCAATGGCCGTTCCAGAGTAAATTCGGTCACAAAGAGGGAAATTGGTTGATCTGTAGGAGGGAAGCTGAGCATTGTGGGATCAATGATGATCAAGGATTGTGGATGTGTTGAAGGTTTCTGCAAGTATGTGAATTGTGTAAATAAGTTTCGATCGAGAGAATTGTTGTTCTTCAACCATCGATTTTGGACTTATTTATATTGTAAGAATAGTTAACACATTGATCCTAGTAAGTGTGACAGTTTCTTGAGTGAAAGAGTGAGAAAGTGGGAGATCGTGGTAAAATCAGTTCCATGTCGTGTAGAGACTTGGTTGATCATCCACCCACTAGTTTGCTAACTCCTTTAACCGCTTGCACAACTTACTCACGTTTCTCATCGTGGATGAACACACGTGTTGTAGGCCACCATACCAAAACCCTAATTAATGTCCCCCATGTGACGTGATTGATGCCTCACGAACGTGGAGTTTGCAAGGAAGATGTGTATTTAATTAGTCAGTTGTTAACTTGGTTAGACGATTGAGTCTAGGTTTTGTTGAATCGAGCATGATTGACGAATGCTCGGCGATTCATAGATTGAACATGTCTGTTATAGTTCTTGAGTCAACATGTTGATAGTTTGAGCAAATATTGCTCGTATGATAAATCGTTGAATATTGATAGTTGAATCAATATTACTACTCTGAGCAACGTTTCCCACGTCTGAGTAAAATTATTTAATATTGATAGTTAAACCAATATTCCTCGTTTGAGCAAATATTACTCGTCTGAGCGAATGTTGCTCGTTTGATGAATTATTGGTAGCATGACCAAATAAAATATTAATTAAAATATTGGTAGCTGGACCGAATATTATATAATTAATTAAGATGTTGATTGCTGGATCAACATAAAATTATTAGTGTTTAAACTTTCTCAAAATGACGATTTGCAAAACATTAAGTTCGAAACCCTAATTTTGATCGATCGCTGATGAGTTGGTGATTTATTGAGAATCAATCACTGAGTAAAGGAGGGACTAGCTACATGGGATAATGGACGACCATGCAGTTCCTAGGTGTTCATGTAAGCATGCACCAAAAGTCCTTTGTAGACTAATTGGTGAAAGGATGATTAAATGCCGGTTTAATAACTTATTAGAATAGTGCTCGTCTGAGAATTAGGTAACAAAATCTAATTATGGAGAAGTGAGGGCCCGACAAAGAGGGCATGAGACCGGCCCTTGGTGGTCGTGGGACCAGTTGATGGTCGTTTGAGCAAATTCCAGGTTGGTTGGAAAGAGTTTGGACCCAATATGAGCAATTGAGCAAATTAGGTCAGAATTATAAAGATTTGTGGGACCGGATCTTTGCAAGCCTTAGGGCCGACATTGGTCGGTCAAGGAAGCATGCCCATGTCACCCTAATGTCCGTGTCTCAGTCCTGAGAGTTTTGATATTTTCTGATGCACGTTTGAGCAATATTTTGGATTTTCAGAAGAGTTTGATCTTTGACTGAAATTCTTGATTTTGCTCGATTGAGCAAGTAGAACTTTGCTCCTTTGATCAATATTTTAAGAATATTAAAATAATAATATTTAATATTTTTTGTAAGTAGCCTAGTCGGTCATGTGACCATTTAACTTTTTGGCTTTTCATCGTTTGAGCAATATTCGAGAAAAAAATGGAAAAACCAGGGTTTTTGCTCAAACTGAGGAGTTTCATGAGATGAGGGAAATAATAATTATGAAAACAAGGGATTGCAAGGTGTGGGACCGGCCATGGCTAGGGAATGGCCGTCCGTCTAGGTAGCCCGGTCCCGTGACACCTTCCCCTATTTTTATCATTTTTCATCTTTGAAAGAAAATATGGAGAAACCGTGAGTTTTGCTCAAACAAGGAAAGTTGCTCGAATGAAGGAGTCTTCATGAGATCATGAAAATAATAAAATAAGAAAAATAAATAAAGGATGAGGCATGGGTGACCGGCCGGCCGGTGGGCCCGGTCCCTAGGCACCTCTTTTATTGTTTTATTATTATTTTATCTATCCTATTTTGTTTGGGTTTCCTCGTTTGTCCATATTTTTGAATGCTCGTTCGTGCATTTGGGTGCTCGTTCGTGCATCATCGTTGAGTACACTGCACTATTTTCCTGGGGCTTACTCGGTGATAGTCCAGACGCCCGATTGTTGGATATTTATTACTAATTCATGAAATTCAGCTGAGAATGTTTCATGAAACGGAGTAATAAAATGAATTGAGTGTCTATTACTAATCCATGGAATTCAGCAGGGGAATTCAAGGAACGGAGTAATGAGATAAAGTGGTTATCTATTACTAATCCATGGAATCTAGCCGGAAATAGCCATGGAACGGAGTAATGAGATATAATAGATTATTTTCTAGGAATTCAGTTGGCGAATGACACTAGAGTTAATCTATGTGCAGAATCGAGATATGAGATAGTTGAAGCATCATATTCGTTCTTAGGGGTGTATAGTCAGGGAACAACGAACGACATGACGTCCTGAAGGCGTTCAACTCTCTAACAAACAATTATTTCTAGAGAACTGCCCAATCATCAAGATTCTATACACGGTCTCTCTACATAGTCAGGGAACAACGTGCAGCGTGACGTTGGAAGGCGTTCAGCTCTCTAACAAACAATTATGTCTAGAGAACCGCCCAATCATTAAGATTCTATGTAGAGGTGGGTCTCTCTCTGTAGTTAGGGAACAATGAACGGCGTGACGTCCTTAAGGCGTTCAGCTCTCTAACAAACAATTATGTCTAGAGAACCGCCCAATCATTAAGATTCTACATAGAGGTGATGATTAAATGTGTGAAGCATCGAACGCTCAGCCGGGGAGGCCTTTCGAGAAATATATTCCTCATAGCTCTCTGAGAGGAACGCTCACTCAGTCAGTGATCGTGAAACGGTTCACGGATCATAAAATATTAATCGTCACATGCGTTCCTGAAGCCGGGTCAGAAACATGCAGTATCATGATTTTACGATTTTTTCCTTTGTCGAAAATCCACCGTCAACATTAAGTCCCCTGTTTAGTGAGGGACATTCATGTTCCGCAGTAAGCATTAGATGGTGATTTTCCAGTTGGCGAGATAAGCAGCTAAACTCGGTCGTACAAAGGTATTTTCAGAATCCTCGATTTGCTCCAATGGTGTCATGAATGAGTAAATGCCCAGGTAAGGACCCTAACAGTATGATAGAGTGTTATCCCGTGAGCACGGAGAGATGAAGCACTGCTGATTTGGACGATCAGAGGTCCAGTTTTGGTCGGTTTAGCGTTTACGGGCCCGAGCCTAAAAAAGGAAATCCTTATTTTATTAGGTTTTGGAAATAAAATTGTTATAAAAGGGAAGAGACCCTAAATTTTTTAATTATTTTTTCACCTTGACCGACCAAGCATCTCCTCTCTCTCACGCTCGAGCAGTGGAAAAAAATTGTGTATGCCGGAGCTCCACCACCACCGACTATCGCCGGCCGATTTCCGGCGAACTCTGGCGTTGACAAAAGTTCATGATTTTTTTTTTTGATGTGTGTTATTCATGAGTTGTTCACAAAACAAAACTTCATATATGTATATGCATGCGTAAGTTTTATGAGAAATTGTTTTTGAAAACATACCTCCGTCCGTTCGTTAGTTTAAGAAACGAGCAATAATCCCTAATATGAAAGAGATACATATATTCTTGAATAGACATGGTCTAATTGCAGTAGAGAAAATTTTGTTTATGAGGTTTCATGAATATCAAAATTTTATTTTCAAAGTGTGAACTTTCACACAAATACCTTTTAGGAACGTTCGTTCGTAGTTAAAGTAATAAACAATAATCCCTAGTATTAGAGAGATTTTTGTAATAGACCTTGATAGACGCATGTATGTGTCTATTTTCACCTCTATTGTATATATTGTTAGTACCCATTTTTGTACTTATTATGGTGTTTCATGTGTTTGTAGGGAAATCGGCTCGAAAAGTTGTTAAAGGCATCCCGGAGGACATTTGCTAAGCGGACTCCCATATTGGATAAGGGGAACCCGGTTGATAAGGGGTACCCACATGATATTCGCACCCCAGCTGTTGGATAAGGGGCAACCCTTTCTTCTTCATTTGAATTCGTTTTTGGCGGTAAATTGGTTCTTGAAAACCCGAGAGTTTGCAGTGGAGATTTCGACGAGTTTGAAGGAGATTAAATAGCTGGAGTTGGCATCAAATATCATGTTTTAACTAAACAGGGTTGTAATGTTGTCAGAATCAACTAACTTTGGCTACAAACACGCGTGGGAGAAAACAGGGAATACGTGTATGGGAGGATTTTCTTCATTAAAGTCGAGAAGATTTGGGGAGATTTTTCTCGTTCAAATTAGTTGAGACCAGCCTGTTTGATCGAAACAGAGATGGTAAAAGCTTTAATTTCGAGAAAATAGAAGTGTGGTGTGATTTGGAAGAAAAAAGGGCACGTTTGTTTTTGGAGATATTCTCGGGATTTTTACTTCATCTTTTGAAGGTTTGCATGAGTTTGAAGCGTGCTACACTTCTTATGGAGCGTTTTTGAGGCTGTTGAGTGTATGCGCGGAGTACATGCAGACGTGTGAAGAAGTTGATTTAGGAAATTATTCCGGTAACTGCATGGGAATTATTACAGATATTTTCCGAGTTATTATGGAGATTCTTGGTGCAGTTGGGTATATAAAGAGTGTTGGATACTCATAGAAGGGGAGAGAGTTCAGGGAGAGAATAGGGAGACGTTTAGAACATCAAAATTCCGAGAAAAAACTTGTTAAGGAAGCGGCTGTTTTCTGCTGGTGAAGGAGGTACAAAGAACATAAAACCTTTAAAGACCGTCGTTCTTCAACAGTGCTTGTGACGGTATTCCTTTATCGTTTTCTGTAACAATTGATTTTGTAACAAATATAAGTGTTACAAAACCCGGTTTTTATCATTTTTCTCCCATTTCATCATTTGTGAACCATTTTTAAGCATTAATAAAGATGAATTTTGAGCATGTTTCCATGATAATGATGAGCTAATTCTCGCGTAATCAAGGCACGGAGGAAGCTATTGTTGCATGAATAATTGGTAATTATTTTACTTTTCTCTAATTTGCAATTTATAATTCACTCAAATCATTGCTTTGCAGAATTTTAATTGTTTGCATAATTTTTCCTAATTAGTTGTGATTCAATTAGATAGGTTATACTTTGTTTAGATAATCTATGCTTAAGGGATACAATTAATGTTTGAGAATATGCATGATAATTTGTGAATTAAGACAAAGAGATTTTAAAAATAATTAGAGTTTTGGAATTTTTACCATCATTCATTCATGTGTAATAGTGGAATCTAGTGTCTTGGTTATTTTCAATCTAAAAAAAAAACAAATTTGGATTTAAATTTTCTCTACTTTTAGTTTAAATAAGTCTAAAATCAATTGCTTTCACAAGTCTCACGAACCTTTTACTACCACTATTCAAAATTACATCAGACCTGCGTCTCGTCTCATGATAAAAAAATTTTTGTGAACTTTCAAAATTTATTTGGAATATGTGGACCTTTACAAAGATAGAAAAGACCCTCGTTTCATAGACGAACGGTCATTTGAGCAAAATTTTTTTTTACAACTCACGTATATATATATTTTTTATTTTTTTATTTTTTATTTGAAAGTTGTGTGAGTTATTTACTCACTTCAATTTTTTATTTTTTTTTGTACGTGAGTAAAAAAAAAATTTGTTTTAAAATCAAATTTTGATTCTCGAGTAATTGTTAGAAGCAAACAACTATAAGTGATGAAAAAGTGTTTGTATGAATTTTGTGATTTTTTAGTGTGTGTACACACGGTAGAAAATCAGTGAATGTTCACACGAAGATATTATGTGAATTATTCACAATTTCGTGAAAAGTCAGGTGTTGACTTTAAATAATGAATCTTGCTCTTCTTTGCAGGTTTGAAGGAACGAGCAAGTTTTCGAAGTTTTACGCTATTATCCCTATAGCTAGTGAAACCGTAAATAGGTAAGAGTTGAGAATTACCATTTTTGTAGACGCTGATGTGAGCATCCTAATTATTCTGTCGTGCTTTAATTCCATTGTGTTGATGAAATTTGTATATGGATGTCACAGCAACTTTGCAAAGATGACTGACTTTCGTGATGATACTTCCGGAGATGATATTTCTAGAGAGGAAACTTCTGGAGAGGATGTTTCTACAGATGCGTCTTCCAGAAATGATGATTCCGGGACTTCCAGAGAAGAAGAAGAAACTCCTAGAATTAAGAGCATTCCGAATACTGATGATGAATTTTTTGTGTTTCAGTATAAACCCGAAAAACGTCCTTCAGGTTCCTCATTTAGGCTGTTCATAAATCCCAGAATTACTACTCATAACAAATTGGTATCTCCTCAAGAGATAACTCGATTTTGTATGCAAGGGAAACACTATTCGGCTTCGGATGTATAATTCAAACTTTCCCGGAAACCTTTGACGTATTTTTCTGGATTAGAAAGACATATGTTGGGTTACAGCCGTGTAAGGACCATGATGGATCGTGCACAGGTGACACGAGCTATTCAAGCAGCTGGGGATTTAATCATTCATCATGATATACGAGATATGGTGGCTTTGCTCGCCTGTTGGTGCATTCCTACTCATACTTTCATATGCATATGGGGAGAATTCACCATTACTTTGGAAGATGTAGTTGCTTTATTACATCTCCCGATTACTGGTAATTTCCCTGAAGAGCTCTCGGCAGAGGAGACTGCAATGTCTGACGTATTGAAAGCTACGATGCATGATTTCAACAAGTCACCCAAATTTTGCTATGCTCGATGGTTGAAGCACTGGTGGCCGATAGATAGAGTTCCTGAAGCACCTTTTGATGGTACATTAACCATTGATGCTTTTTTATGCTTGTGGATCTCCAGAGACGTTCTTGAGGATAATGGACATTTGTTGAAGCCATTTGTGATTCCTTTTGCCACTAAGATGGCTAAAGGTGAGAAACTTCCTATCGGTAGTTTGTTATTCGGTTCACTATTTTCCAATTTAGACTACTTAGTTATAGATTCCAGTGTTTCTAACGTCTTCATGAAAGTTGAAACATATGCTAATACAATGTTTCTCCAAGATTTGGTGTGGGAGCACTTTGAGAATTATGCTCCGATTCCTCGTAGCGTTTTGCAAGGGCCAAATATTGACACTCGTCACGCTTTCCTTGAGAAAGATAATGCCAGGATTATGCGTTGGTCCACAAAGCAGCCACAAAACAAGAAATGCCTCACCAGTGTTTTAGACACCGTGTCCGAGTTTAATTTTCGCCCCTGGGTGTCGGTTCCTCCTCTATTCTCACAATTCATCACTTTCAATGCTGCCGAAGAAAATGTCACGTTGAAGTCTGGCATCGGCCTGAGTGATGGAGAGAAATCTTTCATACTTGTACTCCTGGTTATTTAGTGTCAGTAATGCAAGGAAAGTTCCAGGTGGAAGAATATAATACCGACAGAGCAGCTCGAAAGATGGGTCTCGATCAGTGTACTCCATGTCATCGAATGAATAAGCCGTCGGTTGAGTATCTAAAGGATCATTTAGATTGCACACATGTGGAAGGAAATGATTACTTGTTTCCTTGATCCGAACGAGGTACCTACGTAACTCCAGGTTATATAGACTTCTGGCATCAACAACTTGGGCACTTGCACAAGTTTACGATGGATGTTAAGTCTCTGGTATGAGAGTTCTCTTCCACTGACATGATCGCTGATCGACCAAGATTGAAACATCTTTCTAGTGGTGATAAAAGAAAAACGCCTCCGGAATGTTCACAGGTAAGTATTCTCCTTATGATTTTTGTAAATGCATGATAATCATATCTTAATTATTTTATTAATTTTGCTGTAGGATGGCCGTGTTGTGATATCTCGAATTCATGTAGACTTCTCGGAAGTACAAGACAGTCCCCAGGGTGGAGAAGGCAGAAGTATGAAGAATTATAGGATGATACCAAATAATGTGAAGTCCCCAGTCGTTTCTTTGGTGAGTTGTTAATATTCCTTCTACCGTGACTTTTTCCTTGTCCGCATAATTAGGATCATGAAACCAATGTTTGTTGCATGTTCTAGAATTTCGCTCCATCAAGTATTGACGGTCTCCGTCATGCTTCAATCGAGCCAGAGTCCAGTAACGAAGATGATGTCAATGTAAGTATTTCTTCGTATAATCAGTCATGCAACATCTTGAGTAAAATAATAATAATTGTTGCCGATATATCCAGGAGGATATTGTCGTGGAAAACCAACATGGCCATGATGTTCATTCGTCTTCGAACGCTGGTGAGAAAGAGAATCCTCAAGAACTAGGACCAAATGAAAGCAATGATGCTCCAAATGTTGATGCCAACCATATTAATCTCTCGAACGACTTGAAGACCCCTCAAATAAGTATCCATTTTGTATTCTCTTTATAGAAGTATAATATTGCTGATTTGTTGATGAATGAATGAGAATTCTCATGAATAAGTGAATTTTTTTACCGAAATACGTCACCAGAAATTCAGAACTCAGTCTTTTAGCAAAAACACCATAAAATCTTCATCCAATGTCGGATTTTTGCGATATACCCATGTATTCTCATGCACATGAGATTTCCAAGCTTTATCAAAGAATCTGTTTAAGTTTTGAGCACGTTTAGGGGTCGAAATCATTGAAACAGTAAACTTCCAGTAGACTTTCAGAAATTTCTCAGCTGGCATGTAGTTCAATGTTTTGGCCACATCGTTTTGCTAGTTTATCCGATTGATACGAAATTTTTATATGTTGTAAAGGACATCTATACGAAGAGAATGGTATATGACTCAATCTTAGATTCATTACCAGTTGTTTCCAGTTCGTCATCTTATACAGGGAAGTGTAAAATTTCTTCAGACGAGCTTGTGGAATAACGTGTTTTATGACTTTCACACTATTTGTTCATTTCTTGGATGTATAGCAAAGAACTTAGATAGTGTTAGTTCACTTACATGCTGGATTTTATGATTACCTTTGGTTTCCATGCTTGAATTGCTCTAATCTCATGTAATCTTCGTATTAGGTGCCAAATACCGAAGTTGAGAATAATGGAACCAATGATGGTGATTTGAATAATATGGCTAATCAGAATGGTGGCGTTACCAGCTCTGCACCTCAGGGTTATGAGAATGTTACTACTGAAGTTGTTGAAGAGAATGACGCTCAAGTTGCTATTGCTCCAGAGATGGAGGGAACCGGTCCAGAGATAGAAGAAGCTATGATGGGAGGAACTGCTCTTGCTCCATCAATGGAAGAGATTACTCCAGAAATAGGAGAGGCTGTTGAGAATCGCATAGTGGTACATAAATACTCTACTGCAATGATTGCCTTTGTTCTTCCATTTGGTGATTTACTCCCGTACCATGAGCGAGTTGGTGGATTTAGCGTTCCCATTGCATATGCAACCATGTATGAAGAAATATGGAAGAGATATGGTCATGTTTTCGTCACCACAGACCCAAAAAGAAGTTATTTCTCAACTAATCAAGTAGGAGCTCTCTTACGGGTTATAGACGATATACGAACCAGGGATAGAAGTACTGTTACTCTAGATGTACTCTTTGATTGGGAGTACAATTTGGACCATTCTGAGAAACTTGGTTTTAATGTGGGATGGCTTCGTGAGAGAATTGAAACCATTAAAGAAACAGTCGAGTAGAATGTACCTTTGACAAGTGATGTTGTGATGAAGAAGGAGGCTGAGATTGCTAGATTAACCAAAGAGCTGGAGTCGGCCAAGGGAACTTTACAAGTCTTGAAAGCTGTAGAGGAAAAGAAATCTTACTATGCTGGTTTCCTTTAGTTTCTTTTCCATAATCTCTTGAACCTTGAACTTCTGAGAGATGTGAGATTTTACTTTGGTTTTGATTTTTGATTGATTTTGGATAGTGGGTGATTGAGGATTTTCTTTTGTATTTGATATAGATTTTTCTTTTAAGTAAAAGAACTTTGATATATTACTGAATTCAAATACTGGATGCAAGTATTGCAAACGTTTTGTAGGAATTGAAAATACATGTGAAAGAAAATCCTAAAAACGAATTAGGTGTCTCGAGCGTTTGTTCGTCCATGTCTTGAACAAATAACACCTTAGAACATTGAATACCTCGGGCGTCAAAAGTCTTGAGCCATTTCTCGTGAATCACTGGTACACTTGTCTTGCCCTTTATATCAGCCAATTTTTAGTATCCTCCAACTGCCGACTTAACAATCATAAAAGGCCCTTCCCAGTTAGAGCTCCTTGTGGAATGGAGATTACGTTTAGTTGCCTTGAGAACTAAATCTCCTTCATGAAATTTGTTAGGCTTAGTTGCTCGTGCCCTGAATATCTTCTGCTGGTTCGGAATTCCTCGTATAGTATGATTCCATATTTGTGGAGCTTTCCAATCCTGCGGTATATTTGGACACTCGTGCAAGAGAGAATATCTAGGATATTGATTGTTATGCTCGGACATTATTCCAGCAATGACTGTATCAGTAAGATGCTGGATTCGGAGAGGCTCATCATCCAACCACTTGGTGAAATATTGCTGAGGAGAGACTAACCACTCATAACGTTTGGTGATAGCTAGGTTGTGAGTAAGATATTTGAAAGTTGATAATATGGACGTATGAGGGGGGGGGGGGGGGAATAAGACTTGTATGAGTACAGAACCTTTTGACGAATTCATGCACGCTCTCTTCAGGTTTTTATGTGAGTTCCATCAAGGCTTCAACTTCCCCAGATGTTCGAATGACAGAACGTCCTCTATTTCTTCCGAATCAGAGCTTTCTTCAACCGAGAAATGTACAATTGAAGGTGTTGTAGTTACCTTTTCAGCATGAATCCACGTCCGTCCGAGGATCATGTCATATCCTGGATCTTCTCTGATTATATGAAACTTGGTTTCCTCCCATGTTGAACCAACTTTCAGTTTGAGAATGATGTAACCATATGCATCTCTGGATATTCTTTCGTGATCTCTGACTGAGACAGGAGCATGAGTGGCCTCTTATCGAGTGATACCTGCAACTCTGAGAGTCTTCAAAGGAATAATATTGATGGTTGTGCCAACATCGATTAGCACTATTCTGAATTCATTTCCTTTGAGATGTACTGTGGTGAGCAGTCCCCTGTCATACATCTCTTTGTCAGTGGATGGAGGTTCAGGGAGCACTTCTGGGATAGATAGATGTTTCCCAGACACTATATGGTTCAAAGCCGTGAACATGTCCCCTCTTTGAGCTTTTGACAGATAAAGCAATTCGCAGACATGCTCGATCAATGATTGAACTGCTTCTTTGACTGGTTGTTCAGAGAGCGTAAAGGTTCTGATTGAGAGAGGATTCTTGTGTACTCTTTCAGTCCCCAGTTCTCCTGAATCGTCCTTTTCTTTGAATATGTGTTTCAAGGTTCTGCAATCACTTGTTGGATGACTGACATACCTATGGAAGTGGCAGTAGCGCGGATTCTCTACTTCCTCTTCCGTTGGCTCTCTCCTAACATTAGGTAGTTTGATCGCACCATCTTGGATCCATACTTCAATAGGGAAAGGAAAGTTTGGTTCTTTCTGGTCATTCTGACGCTGAGCAGGTGTTTGTACATTTTGAGTTTGGTTGTCCTTCCCTTATGCTTTTGTAGGATGGGACGTTAGAGGAGCGTTCTTATGCTGTTGCGCTTCGGCTTTCCTCTTGCTTCCATCAGCAACATTCACGGAAGGTTGGAGATTGTATTGCTTGTTGATGAGGCGTCTGGTACTGCCTCGAGCTTCTCTCGGTTCCTCGATTTTCGTATCTTTTGTTCTTTCCAGTAAGGCTGGAGTAGTAGTTGCTGATCGCTTGGCCGCTTCGTGAAGTTCCGAGTAAGTTTGGAACCGAAGATTTTCCATCAAGCATCTATAGACCGGGATTATTCCGTTGATGCACAAGTCCACCAGCTGCTGCTCAGTGATATTTGGGTCATGACAATCCAAAGCCTGGATTCTGAACCTTTTTACATAGTCGTTCGGATGTTTAGTATTCTTCTTAGACATTCTTCCTAAATCAGAGAGAGTAATCTTATCTGAGACGAAAAAGTATTTTAGGTAGAAAGCATTAACCATTTCTCCCCATCCAGTGATGCTCCCTGGTGCGATATTTTTGTACCAAGTATATGCCCGTCCTGTCAGAGACTTCGAGAATTCCTTCAGACGGACGACATGATTATGTTCATGTTCTTCTAATGCCTCCAGGAATCGAGAAACATGTTCTCGGGCATTCACCGTTCCATTATAAAGTATGAATGTTGGAGAAGTATAACCTTTCGGGAGAGGGATCCTCTGTGTAGCAGCAGGATATGGAGGTTGATGACGATGGACAGACGGTGTTTCGTCTTTTCCTCGGGCCTCCATAAAGCTTTCTAGATCTCACGAGTGATGAAACCTGCAGACTCCTTCTCTGGTGGGTTATCTGCAGCTTTGCGGACTTCATTATCATCCACTACGTGGATTAGGGAGATTTCTGGATCAATGGCCGGGGATGTTTCTTTGGCTTTTCCTTTCTCCGACCCGTCCTGAGTTTTCTCTGACATTTTTTCTGTGAGAGTTTTTAGGTAATTGCATAACTCCTTCTGAGTGGTAGCCATATAAATCTGATTTTTGGCGAGAAATTCCTGGACTTTCATGAGATCAGCTATGGTAGGCGGGTTTTCTGTAATTTCCTCGGGAGATCGGCCGAAGAGAGGATGGTTTCCAATGTTGGTTTAAGGAGGAGTGGTATCAGCAGCACCGTTGTTGGAAGTAGGAGTAGTTTCTGGGGTACCACCATTGTTGCTAGTGCTGGCGTTGTTTGTGTTAGGATTTGTAACTGAACCTGACCTATGATCAACCATTTTGTGAAAGTTTGAGATTGCAACCGAGAGATTAATCTCCCACTGTGGTCGCCAATCTGTAGATGGGGAAAAACGATTTTCTGGTTTTTTAGGAAAGTGAAGAGACGACCGATCGGACGAGACTCCTCAACCGAGCAAACTGCCTAACCTCACACAGATGCACTGCACGGGAGTGCTTTGAGTTCGAGAGATCAATCTGTAGGACTCCGGCCTAAACCAAGTCAATGTCCGTTCTAGAGTCAATTCGGTCACAAAGAGGGAAGCTGAGAATTGTGGGATCAATGATGATCAAGGATTGTGGATGTGTTGAAGGTTTCTGCAAGTATGTAAATTGTGTAAATAAGTTTCGATCGAGAGAATTTTTGTTATTCAGTCATCGATTTTGGACTTATTTATATTGTCAGAATAGTAAACACATTGATCCCAGTAAGTGTGACGGTTTCTTGAGTGAAAGAGTGGGAAAGTGAGAGATCGTGGTAAAATCGGTTCCATGTCGTGTGGAGACTTAGTTGATCATCCACCCACTACTTTGCTAACTCCTTAAAACGCTTGCAAAACTTACTCATGTTTCTCATCGTGGATGAACACACGTGTTGTAGGCCACCATACCAAAACCCTAATTAATGTCCTCCATGTGACGTGATTGATGTCTCATGAACGTGGAGTCTGCAAGGAAGACGTGTATTTAATTAGTCAGTTGTTGACTTGGTTAGACGATGATTCTAGGTTTTGTTAAATCGATCATGATTGACGAATGCTCGACGACTCATGGATTGAACATGTCTGTTATAGTTCTTGAGTAAACATGTTGATAGTCTGAGAAAATATTTCTCGTATGATAAATCGTTGAAAATTGATAGTTGAATCAATATTACTACTCTGAGCAACGTTGCTCGCGTCTGAGTAAAATTATTGAATATTGATAGTTAAACCAATATTCCTCGTTTGAACAAATATTGCTCGTCTGAGCGAATATTGCTCGTTTGATGAATTATTGGTAGCATGACCAAATAAAATATTAATTACAATATTGGTAGCTGGACCGAATATTATATAATTAATTAATATGTTGATTGCTTGATCAACATAAAATTATTAGTGTTTAAACTTGCTCAAAATGACGATTTGCAGAGCATTCAGTTAGAAACCCTAATTTTGATCGATCGCTGATCAGTTGGTGATTTATTGAGAATCAATCACTGAGTGAAGGAGGGACTTGCTACATGGGATGATGGACGACCATGCAGTGCCCAGGTGTTCGTGTGAGCATGCACTAAAAGTCCTTTGTTGACTAATTGGTGAAAGGATGATTAAATACTGGTTTAATCACGTATTAGAATAGTGCTCGTCTGAGCATTAGGTAACAAAACCTAAATATGGAGAAGTGAGGGACGACCAAGAGGGAATGAGACTGGCCCTTCATGGCCGTGGGACCAGTTGATGGTCGTTTGAGCAAATTCCAGGTTGGTTGGAAAGAGTTTGGACCCAATATGAGCAATTGAGCAAATTAGGTCAGAATTATAAAGATATGTGGGACGACTCTTTGCAAGCCTTAGGGCCGACCCTGGTCGATCAAGGAAGCATGCCCGTGTCACCATAATGTCCGTGTCTCAGTCCTGAGAGTTTTGATATTTTCTGATGCACGTTTGAGCAATATTTTGGATTTTCAGAAGAGTTTGATCTTTGACTGAAATTCTTGATTTTGCTCGATTGAGCAAGTAGAACTTTGCTCCTTTGATCAATATTTTAAGAATATTAAAATAATAATATTTAATATTTTTCGTAAGTAGCCTAGTTTGTCATGTGACCATTTAACTTTTTGGTTTTTCATCGTTTGAGCAATATTCGAGAAAATATGGAAAAACCAGGGTTTTTGCTCAAACGGAGGAGTTTCATGAGATGAGAGAAATAATAATTATGAAAACAAGGAATTGCAAGGTGTGGGACCGGACATGGATAGGGCATGGACGTCCGGCTAGGTTGCCCGGTGCCGTTACACCTTCCCCTATTTTTATTATTTTTCATCTTTGAAGGAAAATATGGAGAAACCGTGAGTTTTGCTCAAACAAGGAAAGTTGCTCGAATGAAGGAGTCTTCATGAGATCATGAAAATAATTAAAAAGGAAAAAGGAAAAAAGGAAGAGGCGTGGAGGACCGTCCATGGAGGCATGACCGGCTGGCCGGTGGGCCCGGTCCCTAGGAACCTTTTTTTTTATTATTATTATTATTTTCCCTCTCCTATTTTGTGTGGGTTTCCTCGTTTGTCCATATTTTTGAATGCTCGTTCGTGCATTCCCGTTTAGTACACATCACTATTTTCTTGGGACTTACTCGGTGATAGTCCAGACTCCCGATTGTTGGATATTTATTACTAATTCATGAAATTCAGCTGAGAATGTTTCATGAAACGAAGTAATAAAATAAATTGAGTGTCTATTACTAATCCATGGAATTCAGTAGGGGAATTCAAGGAACGGAGTAATGAGATAAAGTGGTTATCTATTACTAATCCATGGAATTCAGTAGGGGGATTCAAGGAACGGAGTAATGAGATATAATAGATTATTTTCAAGGAATTCAGTTGGCGAATGACACTAGAGTTAATCTATGTGCAGAATCGAGATATGAGATAGTTGAAGCATCATATTCGTTCTGTGGGGTGTATGGTCAGGGAACAACGAACGGCGTGACGTCTGAAGGCGTTCAGCTCTCTAACAAACAATTATGTCTAGAAAACCGCCCAATCATCAAGATTCTATACACGATCTCTCTACATAATCAGGAAACAACGTGCAGCGTGACGTCCTGAAGGCGTTCATCTCTCTAACAAACAATTATGTCTATAGAACCTCCCAATCATTAAGATTCTACATAGAGGTGATGATTAAATGTGTGAAGCATCGAACGCTCAGCCGGGGAGGCCTTTCGAGAAATATATTCCTCATAGCTCTCTGAGAGGAACGCTCACTCAGTCAGTGATCGTGAAACGGTTCACGGATCATAAAATATGAATCGTCACATGCGTTCCTGAAGTCGGGTAAGAAACATGCAGTATCATGATTTTACGATTTTGTTCTTTGTCGAAAATCCACCATCAACAATGATCGATCCAACAATCTCATAAAACTATCACTAATTCATTCGACTATCATTACTGCTTCAACTAGAATAATGATACATCATGGTAACTCAACATTCATGGTCTGCAGAGCATGTTGTTGTTTCAACATTCCATGCTTCATCTATCATAATATTGAACTTCGTCGGTTCAGTTCATAAGACTCATAGTCTTAGGTCAAAGATTGACCACTCATACATGAGACATCAATTCACGTCACATGGGGGGATATCACTAGGGTTTTGGTCTGGTGGTCTAAATCACGTGTGATGTGAGGTACATCCACAATGAGAGTTGTGGTAAGTTGTGTTGAAAGTTAAGTAGTAAATGGAATAGTGGATGGTCGATTAACCCAGTCTTCCGCACAAAATGGAAATAGGTTTTACACGATCTCCCACTTCCCCATTCTTACATTACCTTCAACTGTCACCCCTTACAGGAGATTGATATGCTGTTATAAATAGGTTTTTGAACCTATGATCTGATAACGAGCAACAACTAAACTCATCATTGTCAATTTATCAAACACTTTTAGGGGATTTCTCCCGTCTATACAGAGAACCATCTTTACAGCAGTTCAACACATCACATCACCTACAAATTAATCTCCATTGATCTCCACACAATCTCAGCTTCCCTCCCTACAGACCGACCCTTCTCCTCCTCTTGTGACCGAATTGAACTTGGAACGACCATTGTATTGGTTTAGGCCAGGGTCTTACAGATTGATCTCTCGAACGCAAAGCACTTTCGTGTAGTACATTTGTGTAAAGGTTCAGACGATTCATCACTTCGAGCACCTGCTTCAGCGAGCACTTTCCCCCTTCACCACTTTTTTACCAGAAAACCCGTGAGTGGTTTTGTACCCACAAACAAATTGGCGACCACAGTGGGAGATTAATCTCTCGGTGGAAAATTCAATTTCTCGAAGATGGTCGGTCTCAGATCTGGTGCAACTACCAACCCCAATCCTGAAGGTTCGACACCCAATCCCAATGTTGCAAGTTCCAGTGGTACTACTAATACTACTCCCCCCGTAAATTCCAGTGGCGCTGACGTCACTCCTCCTGCCAGTAGCGCGACTACTCCCATTGGTATTCCCATTACTCCAATTATCACTCATGTTACTGTAAGCACTGGTGCAGGTAATACCAATAACCCTCTGGTGATCACACCCGTTACTAGAAACACTGGTGCGGGTAATTCCAATAATCCTCAAGTCATCACTCATGTCAATATCGGAAGCACTGCTGTCAACAATCCACTCTTCGGTAGAAACCCCAAAGAAATCAGAAGCAACCCTCCTACCATAGCTGATCTCATGCAAACACAAGAAACTCTTGCCAAAACTCAGGGAGATATGGCCGCAACACAAAAAGACCTTCTCACCTACTTGAAGGCTCTGACAGATCAGCTAAAGGATGATCGAGGACTGGAAAAAGGAAAAGAAAAAGAGACTTCTCCAGATGCGGATCGTGAGGTAACTCCGATTCATGTTATTGAAGATAATGAGATCCACATACTACAAAATAATCCCAGACAAAGGACCAGTCAAACTTCATTACTAAGGAAGATCTGGAACGTTTCTTGGAAAAATGTGGAAAAGACGGAGGCTCATCATCTGTTCACCGCCATCAACCCCCATACCCCTCCGATTTGCATAAGGTTCTGCTCCCTAAAGGTTACGTTGCCCTGACATTCACAATGTATGATGGAACTGGCAATGCACGAGAACATGTCTCACGATTCTTGGAATCACTGGGAGAACACGAATATAATCACAATCTTCATTTGGGAGAGTTCTCGAAATCCCTGAAAGGCATAGCATACACGTCGTATAACAACATCGCACCAGGTAGCATCGCCAATTGGGGTGAGATGGTCAATGCATTTTATCAAAATTATTTCTTTGTCTCATAACAGATTACTTTGTCTGATCTTGTAAGAACGTTCCAAAGAGCTACTGAACATCAAAATGATTACATTAATAGGTTCAGGGTCCAGGCCTTGGACTGTCATGATCCGAATGTCACTGAATGACAGATTGTAGACCTGTGCATCAACGGGATGATTCTTGTCTATAGTGCATTACTAGAGAATTTGCGCTTTCAGACATTCTTTGAACTCCATGAAGCATCCAAACCGTCAGCCACCACAACACCTGCTTTACTTGAGAGAACTAAGCCTGCCAAAACCGAAGAACCTTGTGATACTCGAAGCAACAGACGGCTTCTTAATACACAGTATAATCTTGGACCCTTTATGAATGCTGTCAATGAGGGAGAAAAGAGGAAAGCCGTGACATCAGATGCACAACCTCCCAAACGTGGAACACCACCAATACTGGCTCAACCGTCAAGGGCGCCACGACGTGTTAATCAAGATCAAGCTACACCTGCATTGAATCCACGTCAATAATTACGACAGGCAAGAGAAGCTCAGACACCTCAAAACTTCCCTCTACCCATGGAGGAGGTGTTGGAACTACTAGAGGTATGGATTCAAGATGGAGAAATCAAGTTACCTCCTGTCAGACGTCCACCTACTGAGGAAGAGATGGAAGATCCCAAATACTGTCGCTTCCATCAATTTGTCAATTACCCAACAAGTGAGTGTAATGTCCTGAAAAGTATTTTTAAGGAAAAGGTAGAGTCTGGATAATTGAACCTGGGGACTGAAGGAGTCCATAGAAATCCTTTACCAGTCAGAGCATTCACTTTATCTGAGGAGCCGGTCAATGAAGAAGTCCAATCTTTGATGAATCATTTATGCTAACTGCTTTATCTATTAAAGGCACAAAGGAAAAACATCTTCAATGCTCTCAACCATGTTGTGTCAGGAAAACGCCTGCTCTTACCAGTACCAGAATCACCTTCTCAACCATCGGCCACAGACAAAGAATTGCACGACTGGGGACTGCTAACCTCAGTCCATCTAGATGGCAATGAATTTGGAAGAACTTTGATTGATACTGGTACTCGTGTCAATATCATCCCTCTCAGACACTACAAGCTGCAGGGATTACCCATCAAGAAGCTACGTTTACTCCTGTAACAATAAGAGACCCTAAAGGAGAAATCAGAAATTCTTATGGTCACAATTACTCTTAAAATGAAGATGGATGTTGCTTTGACAGAGGCCCAATTCCACATCATCCAGGAAGATCCGAGGTACGACATGATCCTTGGACGAGAGAAGATCATCGCTGGCAAAGGCTCATATAATCTCCCTCATGAGGAAATCCCTAGTCCTGAGACTTTAATCGATAGTCCGTCTACAAACCGCCTAGAAGAATTTTTGAATCTAACAGCAATGAAAGAATTTCATAACCTGAGGAAGATGAACCAGGAAATCGGAGAAGACGCAATGTCCTATGTCAAAAGATTCCGTGATCAGGAAAGTCTCATCTCACCTGAATCTCTTTCATTGAGTTATCTGTATACCTTAATAGCCGGACTCAATCATGCTAATAAAAGCACCACTGTAATTACGAGGCGCTACGAATAAGTAACCTCTCCCTTACAGTACTTCACCAATTGGGTGACTCAGATTTATCAGCAAGATGCCGGGACTTCTACTGCTGATGTGATCCCCAAATATGATGAAGAACATCTAGGGTTTCCTCTTCTGACATTGCAAGAATGTCCTCATGTTCCTTAGAAAAGTCGCGAAGAATTTCCAGGATATGCTCATGTATGGAAGAAGAATCTTAGAACAAAGATGAAGGAAAAGATGAATCAACAGAAGATATTAAAGGATAGGCCAATCAAACCTAATGCCTTTCATGTTGGGAATTTGGTACTCAAAGCAACAAAGCGTAACCGTCGCTCTATGACCGATTCTGATTGGGAAGGTCCGTTCATGATTGCCAAATCCACTAGCGGTGGATACTACAAGTTGGTTGTCGCGGATAGCAAAGTAGTAGAAGCAGCAATCTATGAGAAATAACTTAAGGCATTCAATGCCTAAGGCATGAGCTCAGGGCTCAACAAGTTTAATGTTTGGGACATCTAGGATTTTCTTATTTCGTTTGTATTTTTCAATTCCTCCAAAGCGGATGCAGTACTCGCAACCAATAATTGAATTTCTTCTTTCAGTAAAAAAATTCTAATTTTCTATTTTATCAAACCATAAGAAAATCCTCAAGAAGATAAAAATCCAATCATCACCTATCCCATAATAATCAGAAAACAAAAACCTAACATCAAATAAAATCTCACATCTCTCAAGTTCAAAAGTAAGGTTCAGAGGAAATTAAAACTAAAGGAAATTGGGGAAATATGGCTGCTGCTCCAACAAGATCACCTCCATGTCCTGCAAAGCATTCTTCTCACGCTCCAGTTTTGTAGGCAGCCTTGCGATATATGCTTTCGTTTTCTCAACAACATCAGTGGAAGGGGCCTTACTCTTATTTCGAGCTTTCTTGACAAGTTCTACTCCTTGGCGAAGCCACTTGACGTTGAGTCCATGCTCCTCAGCAAATTTTAAGTTGAACTCTCAATCAAAGAGTACACCTGCGGTAATGGCACCTTTTTTTTTGGTACGTATGTCCTTAACAATACGTAATATTTCTTCTACTCGCATGATCAATAAATAAGCATGCTCAGGCTCCTTAGTAATAGCAATGTGGCCGTATGTTTTCCATATCTCTTGGTATAAATTGGCATACCCAGTATGAATGCTAAATCCTCCAACTAATTCATGATGTTCGAGCGGCCCACTGAAAGGAGGATCAAAAGTAACACCTGCATGTGGGTACTCGTGTGGAATATCACCCATTGGAGTATCTCTTTCGATTCTTAGAATAACATCTGCTTGGGATTCCATCTCCATGGTCTCAAAAGCGTCATTGACATGAGCTTTTGATACAGAGAGAGTCTCGTTGCTAACCTGATTCACGACAATATCCTCGGTGACTTGATGGCTATAGTAAATGCAATCAAATTAATAATCTTATTTCCACACAATTAACTGGTAATATAATGGAAGCAAGGATCGTTCCCACAAAGAGCAGTGAGTTTTAGTTGTCAAAATGTCACAAAGGGGGTTTTGCTTTAGATTGTGAATAAAATAAATAACCAAAGAAAATAAAATTGTATTGTAATCAATAGAGAAAGATATGATCGAGGAATCCTTCTTCGTTAATAAACCGCCAATGAATTAATATATTCATCTGTTCATCTTTAATCATAGATTATCACCAACCGTAGAAAAGCAGCTAGAGCAGTGTTATTCTCTAAATTCCTTTGGTCACTGGGTACCGAAGCGCTCGAATACCAGATTCTAATCGTCCAAACCACCAAGTAGTAGCGCACTCAAGGTGTAACTTGGTCGAATGCTTTATGTTTTGTGACTTAGGTTAATCCTAGTAGTTAGACTCTTAGCGCAAGGTCCACTTTCTAGTGTTGTTTCTACACGTGATTGCTCCACAGAATCCCTCTGCAAGGTTTCACGTTTTCTACTTTCGTAGGGGTTATTCAACAATTACACGGATATCCTAACCCTTTACTAGCTTTAGATTAATCAATAAACTGATTTAGTTGGCCACCTAGAACAATCAATCAATCAATCATAATATTTATTCTCAGTAGAAACAAACGATAATCATATGAAGAAATCAAAATAGATTCATATATTTAATCAAATCAAGTTTACAACTTAGAATTCATCCTCAATCAATAGGTGTTTAGCTACTCATGGATGTAGAAACATCCATGATATACATATAAGAAAAGTTTAGAGATATCGTTACGATTAAAGAACCGCTCCGAAACCCTAGCTTTGGCTCTGTGTGATGTTTCTTTTCTCCAAGACTTACAATTTCGTGACCTCTTGATGCCATATGATTTTTCATAACCTAATACCTTTTTATAGGTTTACATTGCTTGGTCTTCACGTATTTAGTTCGGTTCAAGAACCCGACCCGAAAATACGAAATAACGACCCCAAACATGACCTTAGGCCTTCACAAGTATGCATACCCGTTTGCATACTTGCTAAGTATGCGTACCGGTATGCGGGGTGCAGATCCCATGTCCCCTCCTTGCATGTGCCCGCGTGTCCCACTTAGATTTTGACACGTGGCTTCCTTTTTTTACATAATTTAATTATCTTATTTATGGTTAAAGATAAATATAAAAACATAAAAGCATATATATTGTTACCATTTTTATCTCCCGAACCAAAAATCCAAGCTTAAGGTTCAGTTCCTTATGAATAACAAAGTTTTTGCATCAAAAAGTTTTTTCATTAAAGGGAAACACATCTAATAGGTTAATGATCTTCCAATAGTTACGATGCAATTACAACAGGTATTTTAGTGATCAGATGGCCACACTAGAATGTTTGGAGTTGCGTCTTATTGTTTAATTGCCGCAATCCTTGTAACAGATTTGGATGAGATGAAAAGTATAAGATATTAAGTTTATATTTACTTATTTTATTTAAACTTTGTTGGCTACATTTTATTTTCTTTGATGGAAAAACTCAGAACTTTTTTGATTAATAAGGAGTTAGTAAAGATACATGCAACATATTCGTACTCGTCTTGAAGTTCACTATATTACATGAGTTCAACTAGAAATCATTCCAGAAACATGTTGGATGATGATGTTTGAGAGAGAGTTTGTTAAATATTGTGATGAGTATTCTCCCAGTAATCTCAAAATGCAGTGAAAAGAAAGAAAAAAAAAACGAGATATGTAGATTTTGGTTCGGGAGATAAAAAAAAGGTAACAATATATACGCTTTTATGTTTTTATATTTATCTTTAACCGTAAATAAGATAATTAAATTATGAAAAAAAAGGAAGCCACGTGTCAAAATCTAACTAGTGGGGCACGAGGGCACATGCAAGGAGGGGACATGGGATCTGCAGTCCGGTATGCGTACCACAAATTCCAGTAGAAATTTTCGGAATTAAGTATGCGTACCCGTTTGCATACTTTACTGTCTTCGGTATTCGATAAAAACTCGCTTCGGCCACAACTTCTTCGTCCGAACTCGGAATTACCTCATTCTTTTTGAATTATTTTTATCTTTCAATTCTATTCAAGATGGTGATGGGAAATCCTTAATTTGAATAAGTTAAGATCGGTCTTTGGCCTGTGTCTTGATTTTGAGCGTTTTGCTCATTTTCGTCGCACTTCTTCAACATCTCTTGGACTTGGGCACTTGGATACCTGGAATAATTCTCTTCCTAGCTATTTTCAGCACTTTGTAGCTCATTTTTGGATGATTCACCTAATAGTTTCAAATAAGAGAAAACAAGAGTAATAATACGAAAATATGCAAGAATAATAGCTAAAACAAGTATGGAATGGACACTAAAATCATTCGAATTATGCACTTATCAAATTCCCTCACACTTAGCTTTTGCTAGTCCTCGAGCAAACTAAATGAAACTAATCCAAAATACAACAACTCCATGTCGTTGAGAAGACGGTTACACTTAGCATGTATAACAAGCATTTAAACCCCTAGGTGTCCCTAGTGGACGAGTTATAGTCTCGTGAGGGATTACAAGAGGTATACCCACAAAACATACTCCAATTTCTCGCCTTGGAAGAACCACTAAGGATAGACACGAAGTAGTAGCTAATAAGATAATCAGCCTACATAAGTTCTTTAGCTGCAAAACTCTACTAAGATAGTCATCATACATGTTGCAACGTTTATCACAACACTCGCATACTGAAATCACATGGATAGATAAGAAAATGGAAATAGAAAAGTGAAGTTTGCAAATGTTGACTAAAGTGAAAGATGTTACCCACAATACTTGTATGAATGCCGTCAAAGGATTATTTATAGCGCAATAGTTGAGAGAAGCACCCATTTAACTCGACTGCATGATTAGATACTCTAAGCGCATGTTCCTTTTCAGCAAGTATGTGACAGTTTCCTTGGATCCTGCGTTCCACGCTTGTTTAGGCGACGGAGACAGGGACACCATTTCACACATACTGCTATCCAAGTGTCAAGAACCTCATCAATAGTCTTTTTGACTTGCTATATAATGATGATAGGTTTTTATTTTCATCGACTACATGATTAGTCCGCAATTCCGGACCTATCATTTATTAGTATCGATAAATGAAGAGGAGCCTTATATAAATGTTTTTTTATTTTTTTATGCTCACTCTTTATGAGTGTAAGACAATTGTCTATGGGTCTTTTATATACTCAACCAATGATTACCTTGATACAACATCCACGGAAGTATCAGGATCCCCCCAAATCACTTTAGAGAAACATAAAACTGCAAAAATAAATAGAAAGTGAGTCAGTAATGATTAATTGCGAGGATGAATCTTTCAAACGACTACCATGCTATTGCTAGCACCTGAGTTTCACATTCAATTATGAACGTATACATTTAAGGATTTTAGAACGATAAAATGGAACTCAATCTACATCCGTAAGAACTGTTTCAACCTGAAAAGGTTTAGAGTGTCATCATAAATAGCTCATAATTAACTCCAAAATATGAAGTCTCAAGAATGCAAGAAATCAAAAAGTATTATTTATTATGTTCATATGCATATAGTATGATACTAAATGCTCCCCCACACTTAAACTAAACATTGTCCTCAATGTTCAAAACCAAAAATTCTGATTTCTGACATAACAGCCCTGAAAAACTCGAAAACTGTACAAATGGGTAGGGAACTAGGAAAAACATCCTAAATGAAAGTTGTTCGCCTACGTCTTTTCTATAATGTGTCAAAAGGGAACAGTATTTCGATAAATGGTCTGACTTTTATGGCCTCCGGACTGACAGACATGCAATCTGAAAAATTTCTGTAAAAATACCGAAACTCAAATGTCCAGGCCTATCGCTCCAAATTAACAGACTCCAAATTTATATTTTATTTTTGTTAAAGAAAGATGAGTCTGTCCTCTTTAAAAGTTGGGATCAACCACTCAAATCGGACTCCGTATGAAGTCTCGAGAACTGTTTTGGTGACTACTGCGCAGTCAGAATTTTTCTGACAAGAATATTTCGTCAAAGCTTTCACTATAGATTTAGGACTTTGTAAAATCTAAGATGGGAATGCAAGATATGATATGAAAAACTAAGAAAACTAAAAACAAAAGGGATAGAGATACAAAACCGATGGGTTTCCTCCCATGTAGCGCTTGGTTTAACGTCGTCAGCCCGACTTGGCATTCCAATGATGCTACTCCTCCAGAGGGAGTGAATCCTGAAGTTCAATTACGTCTACGTTCTCTGTAGGATTTTTTTGGTAATATGGCTTCAATCTATGGACGTTGACTTTAAAAGTTGTCCCTGTAGTGAGACTAGTAACCTCAACTGCACCATGAGGAAAAACATTAGTAACAACAAATGGTCCACCCCAACGGGACCTTAGCTTTTCAGGAAATAACTTAAGATGAGAATTAAATAAAAGAACTCCTTGACCCACAACAAAACTCTTCCGAGAAATCATCTTGTCATGGAAAAGTTTCGTCTTTACCTTGTATATACGAGAACTCTCGTAAGCATCATTACGTATCTCCTCTAGCTCGTTAAGTTGTAACTTCCTTTGTTTCCCCGCATTGTCATAATCCATGTTGCACATCTTTATCGCCCAATACGCCCAAAGCGCATCGTTAAGCCTATAACTCCAATCTTTCCGTGTGGTATTAAAGGTTTTCTCAAGAATGGATTTAATCTAACGGTTTGAGATTTCGGCTTGCCCACTAGTTTGTGGGTGATACGGCGTACCAACCTTGTGTGTTATGTTGTACTTCTTGAGTAGAGCATGGAAGGATCTATGAAAATGTGAGCCTCCGTCACTGATAACCACTCTTGGTGTACCATGTCTATAAAAAATATATTCCTTCACAAACTCACAAACGACTTGAGAATCATTAGTAGGGGTGGCTTTAGCTTCCACCCATTTAGAAACATAATCCACAGCAAGAAGTATATAAAATTTTCCATTAGAATTGACAAAAGGACCCATAAAATCAATTCCCCATACATCAAATACTTCAACAGCAAGAATTGGTGTGAGTGGCATTTGATTTCGAGCACCTAGATTGCCCGTTCTTTGACATCTATCACAAAATTTGCAAAAAATATATGCATCCTCAAATAGGGTAGGGCAATAAAATCCACCAAGTACTTTGAAAGCGGTACGTTTAGAACCAAAGTGACCACCACATGCATAAGTATGACAAAAAGTAAGAATAAATTGAAATTCAGAATTAGGTACGCACCTACGGATGATTTGATCAGAACCGTATTTCCACAAGTAGGGCTCATCCCACACATACCGCTTGGCTATTTTCTTAAGTTTAAGCTTTTGAAAATTAGACATTGTACTAGGTACTTGTCTTGTAACCAAGTAGTTCACTATATCCGCGTACCAAGGTGTTGAATCTTCAATTGAGAAAAGTTGTTCGTCTGGAAAACGATCTTGTAAGGGAAGTTCTTCTTCAGAAACAACAAGTTTACTAAGATGATCCACAACAGTATTTTCAACACCTCTTTTATCCTTGATTTCGTAATCAAAATCTTGCAATAGTAGTATCCACCGTATAAGTCTTGGCTTAACTTCTTTCTTCTTTAATAGGTACCTAAGTGTTGCATGATCAAAATACACAACCACTTTTGAACCCACCAAATATGATCTAAAATTTTCAAGTGCAAACATTATAGCCAAAAATTCTTTCTCGGTGGTGGAATAGTTGATTTGTGCATCGTTTAGGGTCCTAGATGCGTAATAAATCACATGAGACAACTTGTCTACTCTTTGACCCAAAAAGGCTCCAACTGCATAGTCACTTGCATCACATATTAATTCAAATGGTAAACTCCAATCCGGTGACTTAATAATTGATGCAGTTGTCAACAATTCTTTCAATTTATCAAAGGCATCCTTGCACTCCTTGTGGAAGTCAAAAATAAACTCTTTTTTCAATAATTTGCACATCGACATTGAGATTTTGGAGAAATCCTTGATAAACCGCCTGTAAAAACCTGCATGACCAAGAAAAGAACGAATTTCCCTCACCGAAGTGGGATATTGTAAGTTCCTTATTAAGTCTATCTTTGCTTTGTCAACTTCGAGCCCTCGAGAGGACACAATATGACCGAGCACTATGTCATGGTTTACCATAAAGTGGCATTTCTCCCAATTAAGAACAAGATTAGTGTCCATGCATCTTTTAAGCACAAGTTCAAGATTTTGTAAACAAATATCAAATGAATCACCATAAACACTAAAATCATCAATAAATACCTCAATAATGCGCTTCACGTAGTCAGAGAATATACTAACCATACACCTCTGAAAAGTGGCAGGTGCATTGCAAAGACCAAACGACATCCGTCTATAAGCAAACGTACCAAAAGGACAAGTGAAAGTAGTCTTCTCTTGATCTTCTGGTGACATAACAATCCGATTATTGCCCGAATAACCGTCCAGAAAGCAATAATGTGAATGTCCCGCTAACCTCTCTCACATCTGATCAATGAAAGGCAAAGGAAAGTGATCCTTTCGTGTTGCGGAATTAAGCTTTCTATAGTCTATGCACACTCTCCATCCAGTTTGAACTCTTGTAGGAACAAGTTCATCATCTTGATTTCTAACAATAGTGACACCTGATTTCTTAGGAACCACTTGGACTGGGCTAACCCATTTGCTGTCAGAAATTGGGTAAATTACCCCCACACTTAGTAATTTGAGGATCTCTTTCTTCACGACCTCCATCATTGGGGGGTTAAGCCTACGCTGTGCATCACGTACAAGCTTAAAATTATCTTCCATTAGGATTCTTTGCATGCACATGGATGGACTAATGCCTTTAATATTAGCAATTGTCCAACCAATAGTCGTTTTGTGCTCTTTCAGAACCCTAAGTAGACGTTCTTCTTGTATTGGGGTGAGGTTCTTTGCAATAATCACCGAAAGTTCTTCTTTATCACCCAAGTACGCGTACTTTAGGTGGTATGGAAATTGCTTCAGTTCTAGTTTCGGTGCCTACACAATAGAAGGAAATGGAAACTCATTAGTTACGGGTAAAGAAATATAAGAATATTACCCGTCTTAGCTTCTTGTAGTGCTGCTAAGGAACCACACATTTCCACAAGTTCTTTGGCTATCTCAACATCCAGGTTTGGCTGTCCATGAACGTCCAAATCGATGATATTCCGTAACACAACTCCAAGTTCATCTTCACTATTCAAATCAAACATTTGTTGTGCTAACGAACCAATAACATCAATGGAGAAAGCTAAGTGAACATCACTAGGATAACGCATGGTTTCAAAAATATTGAACCGTATGATCTCCTTATCAAATTTCATAGTGAGTGCACCACTATTAACATCAATCTTCGTCTTTGCAGTTTTTATAAACGGTCTCCCTAGAAGTAATGAAGTAGATGAGCAAGTATCTCCATTATGCATATCCACAATGTAGAAATCAACCGGAAAGATTAACTGATTCACTTGAACTAACACGTCCTTCACGACTCCCTTAGGATATATATTGGACTTGTTGGCCAATTTAATAGTAATCCTTGCCTCTTTTAAAGGTCCGAGATTCAAAGAATCATAAACATCGGCTGACATAACACTTATGGAAGCTCCCAAATCAAGCAAAGCATGCTCAAATCGTCGGTTACCAATGGTAACCGGTACTGTGAAACCGCCAGGATCTTCACACTTTGTAGGCATCTTCCTAAGTAACATAGCTATAGCACTTTCGCCCACTTAAGTAATCTCATTAGAAATCAACCTATCCTTCCTTGTACACAAATCCTTCAAAACCTTAGCATACCTGGGTACGGTTCTGATAGCCTCAATAAATGGAATGTTGATGTGTATCTTGCTGAAAATATCCATGATTTCCTTATCTTGAGCTTTTTTCTTAGATTTTGCAAAACGACTAGGAAAAGGAGGTGGTATGGTAAAACTGGGAACCGTGTCCTTAGGTTGGCCGGTTGAAGTTGGCTTTTCCTTTGGTACGGTTTCCGATTCCACTTCCTTCTCAATATCGTCACTAGGTACGCGTACTGCCCCTGTATATCCATATTTGAATCTTCTATTTTCCTTCCGCTCCTTAATGTAACCGCATTAACGTGCTCTCTTGGATTGACGAACGGTTGAGATGGTAACTTTGTTGATGCTTGTGCCTCCAACTTACCCACCGTGTAGCCAATTTCCCCATTTGAGTTTGTAATTTTTTAATAGCCGCATCATTCTTTTGTTGATTCTGTTGAAACATAGATGTGAGACCTTACATCATGGTGATCATCTTCTCTGAAGTGTTCTCCTTTGGATCTTGAGGTTGTGGTTGGAATTGTTGTTGGAAACCACCTTGTCTCGCATATGGATTAGGAGCTGCAGCTTGCTTATTTGCATAACTAAAATTTGGGTGATCTTTCCAACCAGGATTATAAGTATTTGAGTATGGATCATACCTTTGCCTTTGATTAGGAAATATAACATTCACCTCAGCATCATCTTCATATGTAGGAATAACTGCAGAAGTTATCCATTGAACCATCTTTTCCACATTACTCATTCGTTGCTCAATATGCGATGAATCTCCAATTTCACTGACTCTTCTAACCACCGATGAATTTCTAGTATAAAATTGTTGCGTATTTGCAGCCATGCTCTCGATCAAACTAGTAGCCTCCTTGATGGTTTTATTAGCCAATGTACCACTGCTAGCCGCATCAATCAAATGTCTCTCATGCGAGAGTAACCCCTCATAGAAGTGTGTGATGATCAGTTTTGGTAGTATCTAATGATGTGGACAACTCGCCAACAATCTCTTGTACCTCTCCCAATAGTCGTACAAAGATTCTCCAGAGATTTGTTTAGTGCCACTGATTTCCTTACGAATAGCTGCAGCTTTAGAAGCAGGAAAATATTTTTCTAAAAATAGCTTTTTCATTTCGGTCCATGTGGTAATACTTCCGGAAGGAAGATAACATAACCATGATTCTGCTTGGTCCGCCAATGAAAATGGAAAAGCTTGTAGAAAAGCTGTATCATCATTATTATCGCTCTTTTTCATACTTCTTACTGTACTTTGAAACTGCTGCAGGTGTCGATTAGGATCTTCACCCGGTAGTCCCTTGAACTTTGGAATCCAATGAAGAAGATTTGACTTAAGTTCCACTATGTCATTCAGAGTAATACACAGTGGTTGAGAATCTATACATGGAGATGTTAGATCTCTCAACGTCCTCCTCTCTGGAGGTGGTGCTCCGTCTACCATCTCTTCTGAAGGGGGTTCTTGTTGCAACTGCTGACGTGCTTGAAGTACTGTTCCTTTACGGGTTTGACTTCCGCATCTCAGATAATCCCAATCTTTCGGTGCCAGAGATTAAGTACCTGAAACCAAAATCTAGAAAACGAGAAATAAAAACTAAAAGAAACAACTAAAGCTACCGACTGCTCTCCGGCAGCGGCGCCAAAATTTGATGGCTATCGTAAATGTAATCAAATTAATAATCTTATTTCCACACAATTAACGGGTAATATAATGGAAGCAAGGATCGTTCCCATGAAGAGCAGTGAGTTTTAGTTGTCAAAATGTAACAAAGGGGGGTTTTGTTTTAGATTGTGAATAAAATAAATAATCAAAGCAAATAAAATTGTATTGTAATCAATAGAGAGAGATATGATCGAGGAATCCTTCTTCGTTAATAAACCGTCAATGATTTAATATATTCATCTGTTCGTCATTAATCATAGATTATCACCAACCGTAGAAAAGCAGCTAGAGTAGTGCTATTATCTAAAGTCCTTTGGTCACTGGGTACCGAAGCGCCCGAATACCAGATTCTATTCGTCCAAACCACCAAGTAGTAGCGCACTCAAGGTGTAACTTGGTCGAATGCTTTATGTTTTGTGACTTAGGTTAATCCTAGTAGTTAGACTCTTAGCACAAGGTTCACTTTCTAGTGTTGTTTCTACACGTGATTGCTCACCGAAACCCTCTGCAAGGTTTCACGTTTTCTACTTGTGTAGGGGTTATTCAACAATTACACGGATATCCTAACCCTTTACTATCTTTAGATTAATCAATAAAATGATTTAGTTGGCCACCTAGAACAATCAATCATAATATTTATTCTCAGTAGAAACAAATGATAATCATATGAAGAAATCAAAATAGATTCATATATTAAATCAAATCAAGTTTACAACTTAGAATTCATCCTCAATCAATAGGTGTTTAGCTACTCATGGATGTAGAAACATCCATGATATACATATAAGAAAAGTTTAGAGATATCGTTACGATTAAAGAACCGCTTTGAAACCCTAGCTTTGGCTCCATGTGATGTTTCTTTTCTCTAAGACTTACAATTTCGTGACCTCTTGATGTCATATGATTTTTCATATCCTAATACCTTTTTATTGGTTTACATTGCTTGGTCTTCACGTATTTTGTTCGGTTCAAGAACCCGACCCGAAAATACGAAATAACGACCCCAAACATGACCTTAGGCCTTCACAAGTACCAGTATGCGTACCACAAATTCCAGCAGAAATTTTCGGAATTAAGTATGCGTACCCGTTTGCATACTTTACTGTCTTCGATATTCGATAAAAACTCGTTTCGGCCACAACTTCTTCGTCCGAACTCAGAATGACCTCATTCTTTTTGCATTCTTTTTATCTTTCAATTCTATTCAAGATGGTGATGATAAATCCTTAATTTGAATGAGTTAAGATCGGTCTTTGGCCTGTGTCTTGATTTTGAGCGTTTTGCTCCTTTTCGTCGCACTTCTTCAACATCACTTGGACTTTGGCACTTGGATACCTGGAATACTTCTATTCCTAGCTATTTTCAGCACTTTGTAGATCCTTTTTGGATGATTCACCTAATAGAGGCAAATAAGAGAATACAAGAGTAATAATACGAAAATATGCAAGAATAATAGCTTAAACAAGTATTGAATGGACACTAAAATCATATGAATTATGCACTTATCATGACTATGTTTTCTTCGGTTTCGTTATTTTGTTCCTGATATGATAATTTTATGAAAAAAGATACTTAGAATGAGGAATTCAAGATTCAAGCATGAAATCAAGAACACAAGTGAATTAAATATGTTCATTCTTCGGAAGAATCATTTGGAGGCGCAAGTTAATGGTCTAGAAGCATAAAAACACATTTTCTAACAAGACCATACAGAAGTTGTTTTACACTGCCTTGCACAAAGTGACGAGCTGGGGGATATTGGTAAGGAATAAAGACATGGATCATATACCATTTTCTTCATATGGATGTTATTTATAACATATCTAAAATTCAAGTTCATCGGACTAACGATCTAAGAGCGGTGAATCAAACTTTAGGTACCATCACTGCTGGAAATTTTCTCAAATTCTCCTGGAACTTTTATGTTTTTCTGATTTGCGCCCCAAAAAAAGCTCAAAACTTAAAAATCTTCTTTGAAATTGTTGGGAAATTTTCCTAGCATGAAAAAGTTGGGGGTAGACCGTCAAAAACGGATATCAGATGAAGATTTTATGGCGTTTTTACTCTAACTATTATTATTTCTGAATTTTCTGGAAACGGGTTGCAATGAAGTTCTTCATTCATTTACATGGGTTCCAACATTAAAGGATAAAAGCTCATATTATAACAAGAATATGCAAGATGGGACTAACTTGAAGAGCTTCTAAATCCTTCGAAGCATTGGCATCATCGGAGTTGTTGGAATTGTCATTCATTCCATTCAGTTCTGAATCGTGGTGATTTCCTTCTTCTTCTTCCTCCGAAGATGATTGAGAACCGTCGCCTCCTTGATCATCCATATCTATTTACTCCTATAAACAGCAATCACGAATATAGGGTTATTTTCTCCAAAATGAATTACGAACAATCAAGCCAGATACTTACATCGATTTCTTCATCTTCGGTTTCGGTTCCTTCATCTTCCTCAGAGGATCCAACAATCTGAGTTGACTGTTCAGCTGTGGAGAATCGAAGACCCTCTATGCTAGAAGGATCAAAACCCTACAATGGAATAATAATACGATTTATTTCATGAACTCTAAGAAGGGAAGTCGTTAAGCAAGGAAACTAACCAAAAGAGACAAGCGGAGGCTCCACAACGTTAGATAACATCCTATGACTTTTGCTTCTCTTTTCACCGCTCTGGGGACTTATTCCAACATCCAAAAAGTCACAATTATTTTGGGGTCTCATGACATGCTCGCTCTACAGTTGGAGTCAACAAAATAATTAGGTCATAAGATGTTATACTTCTCTGGAAACTACGAAGAAAACACTCACCTGTGAAGATTCTGGAAATGTTTTTCTCTTGTCGTTACTGGGAAGCGTTTTTAATCGAGGACGATCCGCCGTCATCTCTGTAGAAGGAGCACCACGTGATGGAGGCGTCGCCGCTAGCACTGTAAAATCATAAAGACGCTCGAGTTGTTGATTCCAGAAATTTATGTAACCCGGAGTTACATATGTGTCACGACCACGACGAGGAAACAAATATCTACTCCCAACCACATGTGTGCGATCCAAGTTGGTCACAAGGTAATGAACCTGAGGCTTGTTAGCCCTAAAAGGAAGGGCACACTGATCAAGACCTATTTGCCTAGCAGCTCTGTCAATGTTATATTGTTCCATGAGGTGTTCTTGTTGCATGACAGACACAAGACATCCATGAGTAACACTCAACATAAATGTATTCTCGCCATCAGTGAGACCAGCACCGGATTACAACGTTACATCTTTTTCTCCGACAAAAGTAGTCAACTGAGAGACATAAGAAGGAACCGGTGCCCATGGGCAGAAGTCGAACTCGGCTTCATTATCCAACAAGTCAATAAGGCGTACTCTAGAACGTGGAATCTTGTTAGACCAACGCATTATCCTTACGTTGTTATCTTTAGAAAATGCATGATGGGAATCCACACCTTTCTTTTGAAAAATATTACAAGGAGTAGGTGCATAATTTTTCAGGTGCTCCCACAACCACGCTTGGATGAACAAGTATTAACATATGATTCCACTTTCATATAACCATTGGAGATGTGGCTTTAAAATACTAAAGAGTCTAAATGGTAGTACAATGAACCAAGAAACAAACTACTAATGGGAAGTTTTTCACCATGGGCCATCTTAACCGCAAGAGGAATTACGAATGCCTTCAACTGTGAGCTGTCGTCCTCGAACACGTCTCTAGACAACCACAATGACAAGAATGCCGCAATGGTCAATGTACTGTCATCAGATCTGGACTGGTCTTTTTCTATTGAAAACCAGCGCTTCAACCACTGATAATAAAAATTACCCACGCCATTGATTTTAATCATCTCGGCCCTCAAAGTCGTACATATTTTAGTCTCTTCCGCTAAGAATACGATAGGAAGATTACATGTGACTGGTAGATGAAGCAAAGCGGCAAAATCCTCCAAGGTAATGGTAAGATCTCCCCACCTACATATAAACGTGTGTGTAGGAACACACCATCGAGCAAGAAAAGCTACGATACCAGGCATATCATGACGCTCTAATAGCTTCAGTGACCTGTGCGTTGTCCAACATCTTCCTGACTTGATCATAACCCAGCATATGTCTCGTCCATCCAGAAAAATCAGGAAAGGCTTTTCTAGCAATTCTAAACTCTATGATTGAAACCGCATAATGGCGTCCTTGTAGACAGAATCGAATGATGGCTTTCGGAGAAACCATCTTCATCTTATCACTTTCTCTGGGGTTTACAAGGAGATGGAAGTTATGGCCTTAAGGATACTTTGCTGGTTTATACTGAACCACAAAAAATTCATCATCCATATTCGGAGTGGTCTTAATCACGCTCTCATCTCCATCATTATAAGCACAATCATAATTTTCCTCTGACATCTCAATGGATTGGCTAGGCATAACTACTTCAATGCACCATGCAGGGGGATAAAAAACTCAAAAATCAGAAAGATTTATAAACTAAAGAAGGCCGATTTCAGAAGAGGATTACATCGCAAAGTCACGTATATCGATCAGAAACGACGAAAACAAAGGAAAGGTAATGAAACTCTGATTATTACATGTTTATGGTTCAACTAACGACCAGTGGTGATGGCACAAGAGTTGCTGCTACAAGGACTTCCTCTTTGCTATACCAAAGTTGATTAAAGCACCTACGAAGAAGTTTGAAGCACCGAAAGTCAATAATACAGTTTTTTGACCTAAAACTTCATTAATTCGTGAAAAATACTAAAATAAAATTTCTTCCATGGATGAAGCATCATGTTGCAGAGAAAAGGAAAAAAAAAAAACTTACCGGAGCTTGGTCAGTGCCGGCGCCAGAAGTTGGCAGGCCGGCGAGATTTTCCGGCAAAGTTTGCTGCCGACGGACGGATGGAAGAAGAAGAAGAAATGGAGGTGCTCCTACTGCTGGTCGGTGGTGGTGATGAGAGAAGGTGAAGAAATTAAAAGGGTTTTATTCCCTTTTATATGTATTATTAAGGTTTCCTAATTTCGGTCAAATTAGGACTCCTCTTTCAAGCAGTGCCCGTGCTATACGCGGGTCAACATGGTCTTTCTACCACCAAAATTAGCGTACCTTATCATTTTATGCTCTACGAAAGATTCCCAGTCACCGTACAAGAGATCCTACGACTGACTATCGCTTCTTCAACGACCATTCGGCATAGGTGGAACATTATTGGATCGGAAATCCTGGTAACATCTGACAACCTGTTTATTAACTTTGTTCATGTCAGTAAAAATCACCATCTATATGCATACTGCGGAACATGACTGTCCCACACTAGGCTGGGGACTTAATGTTGATGGTGGATTTTTTGACGAAGGTCATATTCGTAAAATCACATCGGAAATCATGTATCTCTGATCAGTATCAGTTTCATAAGAAATTTGTATCTTTATAAGGGGTGAATCGCAGTTCTGTAATATCATAGCAGTAATAACATATAATAGAAATATTAGGGTTTCTGAGGCAGAACTTTTAATATTCAATTCATTTCATTATTAACTGAATGATTCATCACATTTTATTTGAATGCGGAATTCATTCCTGGTGTATGAATTAACCCAGAATAATATATGATGCTGATCACATCATATCTGAACGCTCCTAGACATATTGTATGCTAGTATAGAGCAATAGATTAATTAAATCTAGTCGCAGTATTCATCGGATTTAGTTCCTAGAAATTATATACTAATTAGACCCTAGATATTCATCTACTCAGGATCCATGGCTTTTCTCAGTCGAATTTCATGGAAAGTAATGGGTATTTACCTTTCGGGCATTTAGGGCACCCCGAGTAAGCCCCGAGCAAGAGGCACGGGTGTATTTAGTAATAATGCTCAAATGAGCATTCATGGAAGAACTATGATTGGAAGTCTGATTAAAGAAGGAAAGGGAAGAGATAAAATAAAAATAAAAGAACTGTGAGGGTGGGCCCACGTGGCTAGCCGGCTCTCCCCTCTTTTCCTTATATTATTATTATTAGGGTTTTACTCTTTCAAGGATTCCCCTTTCGATCAAAACTCATGAAACTTCCATATTTTTTCATGAACCATGTGGTTAGCAAAGCAAGTGGTCCCGCAACCATGACTTGTCCTCTTACTACCATTAGAAATATTAAAATAATATTATTTTAATACATTTAATAGTGGTCCTTCTACCACTATTAAGAGTTTTAGTTAAACTCAAATTCTTCATACAAGGATGAAATAATGCTCAATGGACCACCAAAAAATACCTAAATTCTCAGGATTAGTCCGTGAAGAACATGGAAACATAGGAACGCCACCATGACCGGTCATGGGCGGCCCTTTGGCTTGCAAAATCCGGTCCCACCTCTTTTGATGATTTTTGACCTAATTAATCATCTAAAGTCCATATTTGGTTCAAACTCCTACCTGCAACTGGGAATGATGATCCACTCACCACTAGATGGTCCCACAACCACCAAGGGCCGGTTTTACACCCCTTGGTCGGTCCACCCTCTATCCATGACTAGGTTCTACTACCTATTGCTCAGTCAAGCACAATTTAATAATGATTAAACAACTATTAATCATCTTTTCACCAACTACTTTGCAAAGGAGTTTGGTAAATGCTCAATCTAGCATACAAAGTATTACATGGTCGGTCCATCACTAGTAAGAGGCACTCCCTCTCTTATCCATTGGTTGACTCTCAGTCGATCATCCATTGATCATAATTAGGGTTTTTGAACTAAATGCTCCATCTAGCATAATTCTGAACATGTTCAAACACCAATATTTTAACATTAATTCAGCCATCAATATTTTAATCAATTAATTAAGTAATATTCGGTTAATATTTTTAATTAATATTTTATTTGGTCTTGCTACCAATTATTCATGGATCTAGCAGTATTTGCTCTGACTAGCAATACTTTCTCTAACCATCAATGCTCTATATGGCAATACCCTAATTGCTTAAGCTAGCAAAGGGTCACGGCCAACAGGGTTCATAATTACCAATATTGATTCAACTATCAATATTTAATTGCTCAGAGCAATATTCCTCATATTGATTCAACTTTTAATATTCGAGTTGCAGTGTTTCTCATATTGATTCGGCTACCAGTATTTCATTGGTTCATCAACCAACTTTTGGTTCGTCTATCACCATTTTTTTAATATTATAATCTCTCCTCTTCATTCGACTGACTCATGACACATGGATCGAGAAAGGTCTTTTATGATCATTCATCAATGATTATTTTCACAAGTGCTCAGCACCAACATAATGGTTTATGATCGATCTAGCAATCTCATAAAACTATCACTAAGTCATTCGACTATCATTACTGCTTCAACTAGCATAATGATACATCATGGTAACTCAACATTCATGGTCTGCAGAGCATGTTGCTGTTTCAACATTCCATGCTTCATTTATCATAATATTTAACTTCGTCGGTTCAGTTCATAAGACTCATAGTCTTAGGTCAAAGATTGACCACTCATGCATAAGACATCAATTCACGTCACATTGGGGGATATCACGAGGATTTTGGTCTGGCAATCTATAGCACGTGTGATGTGATGTATATCCACGATGAGAGTTGTGGTAAGTTGTGTTGACAGTTAAGTAGTAAATGGAATAGTGGATGGTCGATTAACCCAGTCTTCCACACAAAATGGAAATGGTTTTTACATGATCTCCCACTTCCCCATTCTTACACTACCTTCAACTGTCACCACTTACAAGAGATTGATGTGCTGTTATAAATAGGTTTCTGAACCTATGATCTGATAACGAGCAACAACTAGACTCATCATTATTAAGTTATCAAACACTTTCAGAGGATTTATCTTGTCTATATAGAGAATCATCTTTATAGCAGTTCAACACATCACATCACCTACAAATCAATCTTCACACAATCTCAGCTTCCCTCCCTACAAACCGACCCTTCTCCTCCTCTTGTGACCGAATTGAACCTGGAACGACCATTGTCTTGGTTTAGGCCAGGGTCTTACAGATTGATCTCTCGAACTCAAAGTACTCCCATGCAGTACATTTGTTTAATGGTTCAGATGATTCATCACTTCGAGCACCTGCTTCAGCAAGCACTTGCCTCCTCCACCACTTTTTTACCAGAAAACCTGTGAGTCGTTTTTTACCCACAAACACTTTTTTATTTTACTTTTCCAATATGGATATGATTTGATTTCTTTTTAATTTCTATGCACATCCATTGCTAGAATCATATTTCGAGAGATTTATCTAGACAAGCTTGACTCGTAATTTCTTATTTACAGTATGTAATCTACTAATATCGTACAACTCTCTTAAAGATATGATTGTAAATATTGTGAGTAAATAGGATGGTTCAGTCTTCACATACCTCTTTGTCCATGAAGTTTTCCAAATGTCTTTGTTTGATCTTTAGTCCTCCATCTTCGAGGGTTATTCAGTGATGTCCAATACTCTTCAGTGATGTCCGATACTCAACTTCCATACTCTAATCCTAGTCCGACTTGATTTTAGTAGACTAGAAATCAAGATATAGTTTTGCACATCTGAAATTGACAGGTTTGAGATAGCAAAACTCGCGAGTTCGATCAAGCAGTGCTCTAACAGCTACTCCTCCTAACCATGTCATCCAAAAGATAAACAAAGAAATTTAATGATTTGTAGACGAAGTTTCTTTTTCTTTTTTTTAGGAAAAAAAAATCTATTTTAGTTTTCTTTCCCCAATTTTAAGTTTTATGCCTTCACATATAATCATGTAATATTTTTGATCGATTTAAGAGGCCTTGGCTAAACATATATTTATCAGAAGAATGTATTACATATTTTGAAATTCTATTTTAATCACCAATTAAATATAATTTTTCTTCAAAGATTAGAAATTCTTTTTGTATCATCTTCTCATTCCTTTAATCAAACATGCAAATGTTATTAAAACCATAAGCTCTTCCCAATATAAATAAACACTTTAATTGATGCAACTAAGTTTGAATAATACAATAAATTTAGTATGGATCAAGGCTAATTAAGTTTGTATCAATTGAAATTGGAAAGGGTCGAATAGATTAAGGGTTAGCAAAAAATTACCCCAATTTTCCATGTGAAATTTGATAAGGTTTAGATTAAAAATCACCTCCAAGGTAGAAAGTATAAATTAGTTTGATTCAAGATAGGTGTGGATGTGAAATAGGAAGTAGTTGTAAGGTATAAGTCCTGAGAAGATAGAAGACAAAAGAAGGTCAACACTCAGCATAAAAAGTACAGAGAAAAAAAAATCCTTCTTACTATTTCTTGTTTTCCAGGAAAAAAAGCTTTCACATGTTTTCACCAAATAGCTTTCCACGTTAATCAGCTATCACTTAGCTGCTAAGCATCTGGTTATACAATATTTTTTTCGCTTTTTTACAGAGTTTTTTCTTCTAAAAAAAGAGATACTTACACTCATATAAAAAAGAGTAATATGACCAAAGTCTTGAATCTTGATCATTATACTTGAAGACACTTCTACCAAAATTTCCATTGAAACCACAAAAAAACGCCTTGAGTGCATTAGAAACTCTCTATAATGGAGAAGACACAAACAAAAAAGGTAAAACATCCGGAAAAATATGTTAAAAAAATCTCCCTTAAACAAACAAAAATTCTTAACCATAACCTACATACTATTTTTTTTAAAGCATAAAAACTAGACTATTAAGCTCACAAGGAAAAAAAGAGAGAGGAAGAAATCTACTTGAAATTTTAGTTCGTTGAGTTAAATGACCAAACTATTAACCTATTTTCTTGTTTTCATAATTAACTTAATAGTCTATTTTATTAAGCTAAATCAACTAAACTATTAAACTAACTAAGAAAACAAGAAAATACAAATACTAAACCTGCTTAGCTATGAGAATTTCAACTTAACTAAACCATCAAATCTAGATTATTGATTTAAAGAATCATGATTACACAACGTACAACAAAACCCAAAATTCTCTGATATTATTACACCCCATTACTGACACCACCTTCACTCAATTACTACGGGCTGACTGTTTTTATAACCAAAGATCCAGTCAAAATCAGTTAACACAGGGTCATGGTCGCGGTCAACGGTCAAGGTCAACTCCAATTGACTTTAGACTAATTTTGACTCTAATTTCCGAGTGTGATATCTTTCTTGTCCGGTATCAAAAGAAATCTTCTTGAATTTCGAGGAGTAAAAGATAAATGTTTTCTTGTTTACCTTTTTCATATCTCTTATGAATTTGATCAAATTATGTTAATGAAATCAAGAGATGTATTAATTCTCCCTAAAAAACCCAGATGAACACATAAATAAAATACAAAGCCGAGAATCCTTTTTATATATATATTACTTTCAAGGGTTACAATTAGTAAATGTTAGACCATCAAGAGGTTATACTATTGGTAATTGGAAGTAGTAACGTTCAGTAACTTTTGATGCTTTTGTCTCTTAACCTATACATGGTTTTTTAATACGTGGCTATTTTTCAATGTGGACCTTTGACAAGAACTTGTTACTTGTAGCATAATCCAGCGCATGAAGCATGACTCACTCAAAGGTGAACTCCTACTTTTCTGGTTGATTTCGTAATTTTGAGGTGAAAATCAGAATCAGTGTCATAAGTTTTTTTAAATAGTATAAGCATTCCTAGGCATCCATTTTTCATATTTCTTGTCTCTGATTACAGAAAAAAAAAGTAAAAAAAAAAAGAAGTTAAAATCCAAAGCCGATAAAACACTTAAATAAAGTAACGTCCCGTAAATTTTGATGCATATGTATCCTAAACTATACAAGTGAACGTTCATACGTGGCAATTATCTAGTGTGGACCTCCGACTGAATCATATTGGAATATGCTTATGAGAATTAGTTTAATTGTTGAATAAAAAAAAGAGCTATACTATTGGTAACCGCAAGTAGTAACGTTCAATAACTTTTGATGCTTTTGTCTCTTAAACTATACATGTGATGTTGATACGTGGCTATTTTTCAATGTGGATCTTTGACTAAAACTTATTACTTGTAGCATACTCCATCACATGAAGTATGACTCACTCAAAGGTGAATTCCTACTTTTCTGGTTGATTTTGTAATTTTGAGGTGAAAATAAAAGCAGTGTCATAAGTTTTTTTAGATAGTACATAAGTTTTCAATTATAAACTCACTCATTAATAGAGATAATAATATAATTTTGTTTTCTTCATGCATTTTTACCGTTACATGCTGATCAGTGTAGTCAAAATCGCTCTCCAAGGCCGATTACTCGCTGAGTAATCGCTACAGGCTACATGGCCGAGGCGATTTCCGATTCCAAGGCACTTCTGATTTTTAGTTATTAAGGCGGATGATTTTGCCGTTTTGAACCAATTTTTGAGCAAAACAAGTTAACGGTTTTCTTAGTTGGCATTGCATGGTCTAAAATCAGAAAACAAAATTTTCATAACCCCTCAGATAAGAGTTATCAAATAGAAAAACTTCTATATACATGATAAATACGTTGAATATAACAATATTACACACTTAATTACATGATAGTGTTAAAATTAAAATTTTAATTAGGTACAAATCATGACTTATGAGCAGCAATATATAAATCTCTAATAAATAGATTCCAAGTATTAGACCGAGTTTTTGCGATTTCCAAGTCCGAACTTATTGCTCCTCGCTCCAAGTTCCCCAATCGAGTAGGACCGAGGAACGATTTTGATGCTGATCCAATGTTACTTTGTTTTTTAAATCAAACTAAAATTGTTGTTTGAGATAACTATTAATCTCTTGTTGAGAAATGACAACAAGAGTAAATATATTTCTTATTCAACAAAGCAAAGCAATACCTCTTCCTTTATCAACGACCACATGTTAAGGATATATCTTATAGTTCTGAGGATATGACCACCACTCACATTTTTTACTAACGAATCAATAATGGTACTTCATTCATTTGAAAAATTGTTACCTCTTTTCCAAGACACTGGTCTTGAAAAATTCGACAGCCTAAATCTTTCCCTAGATGTATCTCATCTTGGGGTCACATAAAAATTTATCCCCCCTTGAAATTGCCTAGTATTGTCACCGGTGGCTCTGTCATTCTTCAACTCAAACAGAATTTACAGAGAAGAATCTGAAGAAGAAGAGAAATATCTCTATACTAAAATTCTTCAGGGTTTTCTTTAAAGTAATTCTCGATAACAAGGAACTTGAAAGTGTCATCTCGACACTCTTATGACATAGTAGGTACGCGTTAAATTTCAATCTACGAGTTTTTAAATTTAGGTTATGCCATCTTGACACTAGAATGTTGATTCTGTTTGGTTTGAAATATTATATGCTACTTACAAGGTTCCCAACATATTGGTTTGATATTATAATATTTATATCCCTGATAAGGCTTTGGTTTTGGAGTTTTTGAGGTTCCCGTTCATCCATCGGTTGTGAATGAATTTTGTCTTTACTTACACTATGGATTCTAATTTCTGAATTTGGATAATGTGGTGTAGCCGCCAGCGTTAGTAAGTAAACAAGTAGATTTCGTGGCCTGCTCATGAGAATAAGGTTTATCTTAAACCATTAATCTTCTGGCCAACTTTCCTTATAACATGTTTGGATATTAGAAGCAGAAGCCAATTCCAAAATTCAAAACCAAACAATTTTGCTTCACAAGAAAGTTGATTTTGTTGCTTTTAGAATTCCTTTTAAAACTGTATTACCAAACTGATTTCTGATTTTTTGAGTTATAGAAGTCGAAATGTAATTTTTGAATTGATATCCAAACAAGCTCTTTGAATTTAAGATCGAGTGAGCGAGCATACCTGGCATCCATTTTTCATATTTATTGTCTCCGATGTATTCCACCAAATTATATCAATGAAACAAAATAATTTACTCGTTACGAAGAAAAAAAGTGAAGAGTAAAAATCCAAAGCCGAGAAAACATTTAAATAAAGTAACGTCCCGTAAATTTTGATGTATCTGTTATCCTAAACTATAAAAAAAATGAACGTTCATACGTGGCAATCATCTGTGTGGACCTCTGACTGAATCCTATTGATTATGCCATATTCCAATGCATGGAGCATGACTCACTCGAAAGGAAGTTAGAATTCTACTCATACTGGTTGATTTGGTAATTTCAGGTTTAAGAATCAGAATCAGAATCAGTGGCATACATTTCATACACTTCTCAGATATCACATCTTCATTTTATTTCGTTTCGCCAGATAAAAACAACAAAAAGAGGCAAAAGCAAAAGCAAAAGCAAAAGCAGAAGAGAAGAGCTTTACAATAATTCTTCTTCCCCCAATCAATGGTAATGGCAGCGGCAACAGCAACATCAATTGGAGGTGTGATTCCAACAAATTCATCGTCATCAGTTGTTAACAAAAACACAACATGTTTCTTGAAATCGTCGAATCACCAATCCCTTTCTTCTTCATCTTCTTCTCATGTTTCTAGTGATCAGCTTTCACTAAAAACTGTTTTTAACAACACAAAAATTTCCACATCTGGTGGAAGAAGAAGAATTCCATTTGTTGTTTCTCCCAAAGCTGTTTCTGATTCAAAGAATTCACAAACTTGTCTTGATCCAGATGCTAGCAGAGTAATGCCTCTTTCAATTTTACTTTTTTCAATTTGGATCTGATTTTTTCTAATTTCTTAAATCAGTTCAGATTAGTCTTAAATCCTGGAGTAATCAGGGGTTTTACTAGATTACCTACATTCTTGTTCTGGGAATTATCTTGTGTTTATGAGGAATTATTTATTATATTTGTTAGATTTATTCTTACTTACTTGGATAGGGATAGTGGATTCTTCTTATGATTAATATAATGTAAAGCATATTATTAATTTAATCTGTTAAAAAGATTTCCTTGTTTCTCATTAAAAATGTGTGATCTATGTAACAAGTTTGGAATAATTGTTAAAATAAAGGATCTTTTGCACTTTTCATTAATGCAACTTATGATGATGGGTCATTGTGAAATTACAGATGAGATGTTATTTCCATTTTTACTTGTTTGGTAATTTTAATTAAGATGTGGATTAGATTTGAATTTTGGTCATGCCTGGTTATGATCTGACGGCTCTACCCGTAATTAAAAAGGCATGTACATTTTGATTTGTGTCCTTTTTGAATCTGATCTTATGACCCTGAGTGTTTAGTTGATGCAAGTTTTTTCATTAATGCTAGTCATGACAGTCCGGTAAATTAGCATGTAGGTGAGTGTTGGTCCCAGGTCGTGGATATTACCACCATCTGGAGAGGAAATTGCTTTTTGGCTGGTATATAAATGGGCATTGTTGGTTTGTTCCCAATTCAAAAGGTTAATTGGATTTTGTCTCTTGCAGAGTGTTTTGGGAATTATACTTGGGGGTGGAGCTGGGACACGGTTATACCCTCTTACAAAGAAGAGGGCAAAGCCTGCTGTTCCACTAGGAGCAAATTACAGGCTGATTGATATTCCTGTCAGCAACTGCTTGAACAGTAACATATCAAAAATATATGTTCTTACGCAATTCAATTCTGCCTCGCTTAATCGTCATCTTTCTCGGGCATATGCTAGTAACATGGGTGGATATAAAAATGAAGGTTTTGTTGAAGTCCTTGCTGCTCAGCAGAGTCCAGAGAATCCAAATTGGTTTCAGGTATATGAAATTAGATAAATCTGAAAAGTAATTGTCTGCTATTTAATCAATTACTGTATTTTAGCTGCCAGTTTTAGATGTTCCTATCCATGTGTGACTATGCATTTTTGTTGGCTTCGGCTCTTGCTCACAATCTGTTTTTATGATTGGATATTGAATTTGGTCTTGTATTGTGCAGGGCACAGCTGATGCTGTGAGGCAGTATTTGTGGTTGTTTGAGGAACACAATGTTATGGAGTACCTTATTCTAGCCGGTGACCATTTATACCGTATGGATTATGAAAAGTTTATTCAAGCACACAGAGAGACTGACGCCGATATTACTGTCGCTGCACTCCCAATGGATGAAAAACGTGCAACCGCGTTTGGTCTTATGAAGATAGATGAGGAGGGACGGATTATTGAATTTGCTGAAAAACCAAAAGGAGAACAGTTGAAAGCTATGAAGGTCAGCACTTCAAAACATACATTCATACTTATACTGATTTTTTTATATCAAGAAAACTCCAGCTCAGTATTAAAATTTGCTGACATAAAAAAATTGAACTCACTGACTTATCTGATTTTTTTTTCCAGGTTGATACCACCATTTTAGGTCTTGATGATAAGAGAGCGAAAGAAATGCCTTTCATTGCAAGTATGGGTATATATGTTGTAAGCAAAAATGTAATGTTGAACTTACTCCGCGATAAGTTCCCAGGAGCTAATGATTTTGGGAGCGAAGTTATTCCAGGAGCAACTTCTATGGGATTGAGGGTATGCTTTGTTATGCCTTCCCGACCACGGTTATTTATATCTTGAAAAGAAATAGTTACAGATTCCCTGATAGAAAGCCCAGTTGTTCAAAAATACTTTTGTTAGGACAGAGAAAGTAAATACAGTCTCTCATTTGTGTTGTATTTTAAATTTCACCCATGTTTCGTAGAACTCTTCCATGAAAAATTCAGAGTCAGTATGCAAGCTTCACATTCATCTAAAAGAATGTCTAGTTCTATTGTTTTGTACAATCCAAACAACGGTATAACTTTAAAGAAGGGTAACAATCATATTCCTCTAGAGCTAAACAAATAATTATTTGAGTAATCTCTCATTGTGTGCTTCTGTTACTGGAGTTAAAAATACATTATTTAGATCTTCTTTTTCTTAATTAATTTTGCGGTTTCCTCATGTAGGTGCAAGCATATTTGTATGATGGCTACTGGGAAGATATTGGTACCATTGAGGCTTTCTATAATGCAAATTTGGGGATTACGAAGAAACCTGTACCTGATTTCAGGTATTCTTCATGGGCGTTTTAGCCTTCACCACTTAAAAAATTATCATGAACATCTTTAATTCGTCGACTTGGATCTGTGAATATTATTTTAAACTTGAGCATCTCTATGCAGTTTCTATGACCGTTCATCTCCTATCTATACCCAACCTCGATACTTGCCTCCTTCCAAGATGCTTGATGCGGATGTTACAGACAGTGTTATTGGCGAGGGGTGTGTTATCAAGGTAAGATAATTGAGAAGATACTCTTCACTCATTTTTGGTGTTCGGAGGTTTTTCATGAGAGTCAAAAATCCAAGTTGTATATTTCTCGGTGCCGCATTGTCACATGTGTTCTTCCACATTATCTTCAATGCAGAACTGCAAGATCCATCATTCTGTGGTTGGGCTCCGATCTTGTATCGCTGAGGGTGCAATTATTGAAGACACGTTGTTGATGGGAGCAGATTATTATGAGGTATGTAGTTCCGGACAACCTCTCCTAACCATGGTGAAGAGTAATTTTTGTTGATCCAAAAAGTTCTGGAATTGAATTAGCTCCATTGCTGAATATAAATTACTTAATTTGACAAACAATTAACTGCTTACTGTATGCTTGTGTCAGACTGACGCGGACAGGAAATATCTGGCTGCAAAAGGTAGTCTCCCAATAGGTATCGGCAAAAACTCTCACATCAAAAGAGCCATTATCGACAAAAATGCTCGCATTGGAGATAATGTCAAGGTTTGTGTCCTAAATCTGTCTTCTATAGTCATTTTTGTTTTTATTTTATGGAGCCTCTTCTGGACTTAACTGTTAGCTTTTACTCAATACCACAGCAATGTTTGCTTATTATTAATGACAGGAAGGTCATACCCATATTAGGGAATAAGGAGTTGATTTCTAGTTCCTTTCCTTCAATTTCTTTTGTATTTGCTAACAAAATTTCTACATTCCTCAGATCATTAATGCCGATAATGTGCAAGAAGCTGCGAGGGAAACAGATGGTTATTTCATCAAGAGCGGCATCGTCACTGTGATCAAGGATGCCTTGATACCAAGTGGAACTGTCATTTAGTTTATTTATTTATTTAATTTTGTTTTGATAATTAGTTAAATCTTGTCAAAAAACATCTCCATTTAGCAATGTACCTATCTCTTTGTTCAGTTGGGGTGATATCCCTGAACCACCTAGGTTTCTACTTCTTAAGTACTTACTGTATACTTGGAGACAAATAAAATCTCTGTTTCTTTTGCTAATTTTTCTTTTTCTCTCCGTACCATTAATCATGTATTCCCTAACCCCAGTTTGCAGTTTGTTGATCATGAAAGTCTTCTTCATATGAGTGGTTCGATGTCGATTTGGCGGGATCGATCCTTCTTACTCTGGATCGACCGCTTCATTTCAGGTTATCGGATTTCACACATCCGCTTTACCTGGTTCAATACTAGATGGAGCAGCAAAAACTTAAGTCTGAGAAGCTACTTAAGCAAGATACTTGTGTTGTACAATCTGAAAAACATACTTATAAACTAGAAATTTAATTAATTAAGACACATGATAACAAATACTCCATGAATTACAAATTTAATCAATTGTCTCCTCCATGAATACAAGAAACAGAACAACAAAGAATCATAGATTACAAAAATAAAATAAAATAAGTTCTAACATTAAGCCAGCCAGCCAGTCAGCTCTATTCACCACAGAAGGAATTCTGGTCCGTCAATTGGGTTTGTTGTGTTCATCATCATGTCCATGTAGCTGCTGCTGCAATTCAATCTCTGGAACTCCAAATCGATCATATCAGAGAATGGCTGATCATAAACCATTTCAGAGAAAGAAGGATCAACACTAATCAAGGGTTGGCATTCTTCTTGATTAGAGAAATAAGAAGAAGAAAGTCCATAATCATCCAAGTTCTTGGACGATCTTACTGCCAACGAAGTAGAATTAGATTCATGAACCCCAAAACTCTTCTTCATCTCCTCCTCCGGTTGTTGATTATAATCAGAAGAAGGAAGTCCATAATCATAAACGTTGTTAGAAGATCCTACCACCAAAGAAGTAGACTCGTAATGATAATTTGTAGATTCAATAACCCCAAAATCATTCTTCTGATCGCAATTCGGAGAAGATGATGATGGCGATGTAACATCCCCTGCTTTCAATTGATTTTCTCTCTCGGAAATCATAACAAATATGGACTCCAAATCTCTCTCAATCTTTGTAAGTGATTCAACAGTACATAAATTGTCAAATTTAGGGTCACCGTAACCATTACCAAAACAGGATCTCTGATTCTCCTCAACTTTCTCTGCTTCTTCACCAGTACACAATTCCATCTTCTTTTTGTTAAATTGCATGACGACCTCATCAAATTCATGAGGGTTCGCTGGTAATTCTTTAGCCCCATTGATGAATTCAGAATGAACAACTCCAACAGCCTTAACATCACATAATTTCCTCAACTCATAAAATTTCTTCTCAAATCCTTTGATTCTGTTCTTGAAACACTTTTTTCTAATCTTATGATCAACATGTTTAATGGAAGAAGATGAAGATGATGATGATTTTCCCTTCTGATTATTGAGAATACCCATTTTTTATGTTTCGAACAAGAACCCTAGAACAGTGTGTTGTTAAATGGAGTCTTCTTCAGTCGCAGTAGCGATGAAATTTAGCAAGTTATGAAGTTATGGAGTTTTCTTCAGTCGCAGTGTTCGGTTATTTATAGCTGTAGATGCAAATCGTATTTTAGGAAAGTGAACTGGAGACGCGCCTAGATCGAGCAAGCCTGGTTTGTGGGTTTGTTATGCCCACCCGATTTAATTAGTTAAGGCCTTAAGGGTACTGCTCATGGCCTCTTCTCTTCGTATCAAAATTGTTGCTTAAAATACTCCCAAGGCAAGTAACCGAGTAAGGTCAGTCCACCCCACCCGCCTACCTATCTCATGGTATTTCACCGAATGAAAATGCATCATTCCTTATACATCATCAAATGTGTCGAACTCCAACCTTGCTGATTGATGTAAATTGGGTCGCGCCAGCACGTTTATGGCACAACACAACACGTTAAAATTTGAGCACAGCATGTGACCGGGCACAATACTTTAGTTAGTATGTTGTGCCAGACAAATAGGCACATCAACACGGCATAACACGCGACATAGCACGCCATGACACGCGAAGGAAGCACGCCATATCATGCATAAAATACTACACAATACATCATAATTTATGAATATTTCATAAAGCTTTGGCCAGTTTTTGACATTTTATTTTCGTTATGCTAATTTATTTATATAATAATATATATATACTAACTAAAATATCTAAACAATATTCATTTAGGAAAACATAAAATAAGTATGCTAGCACAGCATAGCACGACACATCACGTTTATTTTTCTGGCACATCACAACACGACCTATCACGTTTATTTTTCTGACACAACACAACATGACACGCCATTTAGCACGGCACAACACAAAACGTCTGAATCTCTGGCACAACCCAGCACAACACGCAACACGTAACTTTGTGGGATGGGTTGTGCCGGGCCACCATATTTTACACCTCTAACCCATTGTGTCTTAGTGTCATAATCTAAGCAAATTGAGATTTGTCTGAGTTAAGTGCATATCATTATATATATTTTTATGGTCTCCTATTGTTTGAATAATTGTTATTTCTTGAACACTACTGTTAAATTAATAAACAAGGTGTTGTGCTGCTTTCTTTCTCCAACCAAAGATGGTTTGAGATACTAACTCAGTGTCCTTGCTAGCCACAACATCTCTCCCGATCATCACAAGTCATCTTACTAGAGATATAAGAAGAAATGTGACTCCCAAATTGTTCTAGATTTAAGCATATACAAGTCCATAAGCTTTTCATGAATCGACAATCTCCAGAACAAACCGTTAATGTCCATCGAAATCGATAATGAAAGTACAAATTTCCGCGAGGTTTAAGTCAACGATCAAATTCGATGGATCAAGCGCCTCACCCTTTACCACCTTAGGTTTTATCTTCGAGGAGCCTTCATTCTTCCAAATCAATCTCTTTTACTCCATTTCTGCTCTTTAGCTGATAAGCTCATTTTTGTTATTTTATCAACCGGTAAGAGTGACACAAAAATATGTGAGTAATAAGAACAAAGGGCATAATAGATTGAGTAGGTTCGGGTGAGGTACAACTAGCTAGTTTTACCTTCTTGTACGGGAATATGATTTTAGTTCCACACGCGCCATTACTGATAATTATTTGTCCTCACTCCTCGCTCATCTTTGGCATATTCGAGTTTATGACACAAAGAAAAACAATTAATGCAAGCCAAATAACTCCAAACATTTAGTTTACGAAAACCGTTACTTGACAGTACCAACTCATAGAAAATAGTTGAAAACATAATAGTTCATTGTGGTTATAACCAAAATAAAGAGAGAAACATAGTGAGCCATTCGTAGAAGTACTTTCCAGTTTAAAAGTGTTGGATATTTTCAAATATGTTTGCCTCTAAGATAGGGGAGGTCCGAGGCTTGAAGCAGGATCACATGTAATAACATGAGAAGTTTGACAAAGTAGTTTTGTTGTTTATGATACTGATAAACATATCTACAGTAAGCATGATAGTTCTGGATGTGTAATTCTCTGTTTGTATATTTATGACATGTCTATTTTCGGATCTGAAATATCTTGTATGGAAGTGACTAAGAAATTTCTTAGTTCTAACTTTGATATGAATGACTTAGGAGAAGTTGATGTGATCTCAGGAATTAAAATCCTAAGAAAGAGAGATAAGTTGTCCTTAACCCAATCTCATTACATGGGGAAATTTCTCAAGAAGTATGGTCATTTCGATGACATCCCAATCATCACTCCTTTAGATCCTAGTATGAAGTTAATGAAGAATACTAGACGCACTCAAGGGAAACTTGAGTACTCCAGTATTATTGGAAGTCTTATGTATGCTATGCATTGCACCAGACCATACATAGCCCAAGATGCGGGAATGCTATGTCACTTCTCAAGTAATTTAGGAGTTGAACACTGCAGAACAATTTCAAAAGTGTTGTCTTACTTGAAAGGAACCATTGACTATGGTTTGCATTACTAAGGCTATCCCGATGTACTAGAAGGATACAGTGATGCTAACTGGAACAATATATAATCCTAATGGATGGATATTTATATCAGAGGGTGATGATACGTCTTGGAGTTCCAATTAAGAAGCAGACCTGTATTTCTGATTCAACAATGTTGTCAGAATTGTTTGCACTTACGGATGCATGTCGGGAGGCAAAATGAATTACTTACTTGTAGCGATTCCACTTTGGAAGAAGCCAACTCCTGTAGTCTTGATTAATTGTGATAATCATTATATACTCTTTATAATATCTCTAACAAGATTATAACGTAAAATTTATACATGAAACTCTTATATATCAAAGACAATTAATCAAGAGAGGAGTAGTTGAAGTTAACTTTATTGAATCAAAGAAGAACCTGGAAGACCTATCTACAAAGAGTCTACGAAATGCATTATTTTCAATAAAGTTTAAGGAAGTGGTACTAAGGTTTATGAAAAAAGTTTGATAACCCATAACATAAAACCAATGTTTCGAAAAAGGATAAACAAGGTTCAGTTGGAACCAACAAGTTATGATTATAGTGAACTAAGTTAAAACTTCTCATTTTTAATCAGTACAATGATTGTACAAGAATAAGTATGGGTATTAATCCTTAATTAGTCTACCGTTATATACAGGTGTCTCGCATAAACATCTTTAGAGACTTACCTATATGAGTATGGAAATCATATTATTTCATGAGAGAATAAGGTTGTTCTCTAAATAAGACTCATAAAATTAGGATAAATATGGTCATTAACGTGCTAAGCTACAAAAGGCACAATTTTCTGAAGTCAGTATGTGCGAAAATTTCAGTTATATCACAAGGGGTACTTGGTTCAAGACTGGTTCCACTATAGAGCATCGATAAAACTTTGAATTTATAATACTAAGTGAAGGTTCAAACCCAATATATACATACCATTTATGTTTTCTATGATGATGCTTTGTCCCAATTTATCTTGGGCTATGTTGGCTTGATCCCACCTGGGTACATAGGCTGTCACTTGAGTAATGCAACCATTCTTATTTTGAAAGTTTTTTTTTACTTTACTATATGTTTTTTAATTTATGAAAATAAGGAGATATTGTTGGATATTTTCAAATATGTTTGTTGCTACGACATGGGGGTCCTGGGGGGGGGGACAACATAATTCTGTTAGAGCATAGCTCGGTTGAACTCACCAAGCGTTGGCCTGTCAAGTTTGGTTGTCATATTTTAGTGTGTCAAAACTCATCTAAAGTCGCTTGATTATATACTAGAGTCAACTTCGTTTAGGTTATACTAGAAAGTCTAGGAATGTTGAGACATACAAGTATTAAAGAGTTTAGAACATGTAACCATCTTTGGATATAAGCATATAATG
>JAJJMB010002020.1:17388890-17417097 GCA_023531105.1 Papaver atlanticum | reverse complement strand
TAAAGAGTTTAGAACATGTAACCATCTTTGGATATAAGCATATAATGTGTTCGCGCATTAGTGTATAAGTCCAAAACCGGGAACCAAATGTATGCATACTTGTGTGTGTACTAAATGGTTGATGGAGACTGGGTAAGTATGCGTACCCGTACGCATACTGGCGGAAGTTCACGACCGTGAATTTCTGCTGAGTTTGGAAATCAAAACCTACTCAATCCGGTTACCTAAGTATGCGTACCCGTACGCATACGGGCGAAAAGTTCACGTCCGTGAATTTCTGCTGAGTTTGGAAATCAAAACAAACTCAAATCCGGTTACTTAAGTACGCATACTTAAGTGTGTTACTTTCTAAAATTGGTTTGTTCATGAACTAAAACATTTATATATTAAGGAATGCAATTTGCAAACGCGTGGCTATAATGTTCATGAATCGATTCGAGTGAATCAAAACCAATTTTGCTTTGATTGTGTCTTGTATACTTCTATAAGATCTAAGCAATCGAACAACTCTCGAACTAGTTCATTTGAGTCATTTGGACTAGTTATGGTGAAGATGAATAAGGTTGATATGAAAGTGCTCATATGGCTAACCATTAGTTAACTACTGTTGAACCAACTAGATGTACACGTTTAGGTATGGTTACTCAAACCTAAATGACATATATTTCATTTGTGTATAACAAGCTAAGTTCGATCTAACGGTTGAAAGATATTAGCTTGAATCTAATCAGGTTTTCATCTAACGGTGAATATTGAATGCTTTATTACCAAGGTAATTTAGATTGCAAACCCTGATTTGGAGACTATATAAAGGAGAACTCTAGCAACTGGGAAACCTAATCCCCACACCTCCTGTATGATACTAGTTGTATAAGCTAGAGTCGATTCTCCTTTAACCTTAGGTTTCTACCGAGACCCTGTAGGTTAACGACTTAAAGACTTCATTGGGATTGTGAAGCCAGACCCAACCATTTTCTCTATAGTTGCGTTGCTATTTCTATCGTGATTGAGTGCAATCGTAAGATTGTCTTGAGATTAATTTCTCCGATAAGCAAGATAGAAAAGTAGTCACAAACATTTTCGTCTCATCGTTTTTGATTCCGCAATATCTTTTTTCGCTAGTCGATTAAGATTATTGTGAGGTGATTGATAATTCTAGGCTGTTCTTCAGGAATATAAGTCCGAGTTATCGATTGGTTCATGTTCACCTTGATTTATCAAAAGACGGAACAAAACTCGTAGGTATTTCTGTGGGAGACAGATTTATCTATTCTTGTAGACTTTTCTGTGTGAGACAGATTTGTTTATTAAAGTCTTCGACTTTGGGTCGTAGCAACTCTTAGTTGTGGGTTAGATCAGCTAAGGGAATCAAGTGCGTAGTATCCTGCTGGGATCAGAGACGTAAGGAGCGCAACTGTACCTTGAATCAGTGTGAGATTGATTACGGTTCAACTACAGTCCAGACCGAAGTTTGTTTGTAGTAGGCTAGTGTCTGTAGCGGCTTAATACAGTGTGGTGTTCAATCTGGACTAGGTCCCGGGGTTTTTCTGCATTTGCGGTTTCCTTGTTAACAAAACTTCTGGTGTCTGTGTTATTTTTTTCCGCATTATATTTTGTTATATAATAGAAATATCACAGGTTGTGCGTTTATATCGATCAATTAGTAAATCCAACCTTTGGTTGTTGATTGAAATTGATTGATCCTTGAACATTGGTCTTTGGTACCGTTCAAGTTTATTTCTCTTGTATTCAATCAGACTCGCAGATTTCTATTTGTTTGAGTTGGGATTGAATCGAGAAATTGAGATATAACTCTTTGATATACTTTTTATTAAGATTGAGTCTGACTGTCTAGTTGATTCTCTTAAAAGTATATTGGAGTTAGTCCATACAGATTGCTAAGCGAAATATTGGGTGAGGTTGTTAGACCCCGCTTTTTCATGTTTTCCTACGTTTAGGTTTTATCCCTCGGGATTTTACTGACGAGGTTTTTAATGAGATAACAAACTCAGAACGGTGATCATCATCATATAAAGAGATGTTTATCCATAGATTCTCCCAGCGGAGCCGGTGACCAGAGACTCACACTGTACTTTTGGTTCAGTTCAGATTTTCCCAAGTGTTTCTCCTAGCGCAAGCGTTTAGGTTTTGTCCCTAGTGGTTTTCCTGGCACAGTTTCAACAAAGGAGAAAATTGTCGAAGCGGCCACCCTCATTTATGAGCTTCAAGTGTTCATATTTTGTCCCAAGCGGTTTTCCTGGCACAACTTTGACGAAGGGAGAAAATATGTGGCGATCAACACTGTTTTAAAGCTCCACAAGTTGCATTATTGTTCCTTCGACCAGTCTTCTCCCTACTGAATTTTTCCGGCAATTATTTTGACGAGACAATAGATTTTTCTCGGATTTTCCCATTAGGTTTTACCGACGAACTTTTAACGCTACAATGCTTTTGATTGGTGGTCATCCAAGGGGGTGTTATGCGAAGTTGGTGGCTGACCCACCAAAAGCTTCATCCAACCGACTCAATCAAATAGTGATAAATATCAAGAATTAAAGATTAGCTACTGATGACACATCAACTTAAAACGTGTCTTGTAAATGTTTATTACTATTCATGCATTTGGGTGTATAAATACCCATGAGATGTTTGCTCGTGTAACAACAGAAAGAAAGAGAAAACTAAGAAGTAAATAAGATTGCACTTCAACCAGTTCTTTGTTGGTACTTCAACCAGTTGGTATGTTAATTAAGTACAACATTTAGCACTAGACATACTTACCAGAGCAAGTTTAGAATGGCAGTTTAATAGAAATATAAAAGAATGAAGTGAAATGAACCGAATGTTTTGATTTATATTGTTGACTATTTGATTATGTTGACCCGGTCAAACGTTATTTGGGCTTTTTTGTTGTTGCGTTTTTATTTTTTAAGACCACTATCAACAACCCAAACGTCCAATCACATCTCTCACACCATATCGAGAGTTGCGTTAACCTCCCCTCCCATTGGCCGGTCAACGAAACCCTCGCTCCTGATTGTCTGAAATCAAAGTTAGCCCCCTTACATTTCGTGGTCGTTAATTTTTGATTGAATTGTTTCGATCTGATGCTCCATATTGGTCAATAGGATTGGGATTTTCTTACACCGCGTTTACATGATTTTCATAAAATCTGGACCTTCTGATTAGCAGCAAAATCTACAAATATCTTTTGGGGAAAAGCCGAGACGATTTTTATTTTTTTTTGGAAAAAATCCTAGAATTTCCATGTAAAAATAAAATCAACAGAAATAAGGTTTTACGAGATTCTTTCACGAGCAATTAATGGAAAAGAAATCTTAGAAGATCTTTAGGGTGAAACTCGGAACAATTGTCTTTTTATAAAAAATCCGAGAATTTCCATATCAGAAGAAAAATCAACCCAAATAAGTTTTTATGGGATTTTTTCATCGGCAATTAATGGAGTAGGGTGGAATCTTCATGTAATCTAAGAATGGGCGATTCTATAATTGGCAGTTAATGCTAGGTTTACGTCCAAATCCAAGCTATGATATCGTTGCACGTCTATTAATGGTAAGTGCTCTTATATACGGCGCGTACCTAAAATACGTAAGAACTAATTTTAGAAACAAATCTACGACTACTAAATGAACATTGATACTTACCATCCCTACGCCAAAGATTATAATTTTATAGATACGGATCGATATTATTTCCAAGACAATTTTTCCTTTCATGGTTGGGTATATATAAAACATTCCAGGAAAAGCCAAATCCTTTCTTGCACCGGCGCCTCTTTCCTTTTCTTATTCTCCTTCTCCCTTCTGAAACCCTAATCATCTTTTTTTCATTACCTGATCGATCATGTAATTAATAAGGACTACTTTATGTTTATATTTATTACAGAGATTAATGTTAGTTCTAAACAATCTTTGTGCATCAAATCAATTTTACGAGGTACTGTTGTTTTAACTGTTTTATAGAATTAAACAATTTTAATGCTATTATCATTGATAATCTTGATGATTCTGCTGATACCTGATCGATCATGTAATTAACAAGGACTACTTTATGTTTATGTTTGTTACAGAGATTAATGTTAGTTCTAAACAATCTTTGTGCATCAAATCAATTTTACGAGGTACTGTTGTTTTAATTGTTTTATAAAATTAATTTTTTTTAATGCTATTATCATTGATAATCTTGATGATTCTGCTGAAGATGTTGAGATAGTTAGATGTTAATTTGATGATGATTTATCATTTTCCCCCATAGAGAATGTAAGATTTTTGTATACAATTTTTTTTTTTGTCGCTTGAATAGTTAGGTTTTCTATCTACTAATTTTTGTTCTTGTTTCTGATTTCCAGCAATAATAAGGAATTTAATCTCAACCCCAATCCTAATAATTTTTCTGTTCTTTTCTTTTCTGTTTGTTTAGGGTTTTTGATTAATACTCCCTCCGTACCACATATATAGGCGAGATTTTCATTTTTCCATGTACCACTATATAGGCGGAGTCCAAATTTCAAAACGATATTTTACTTCCACTACCCTTATTTATTTACTTGGGAATCATCACAATTGAGTTATGTCTCTAACATTGGGAATACAATTAAGGGTAAAATAGGAAAAAGCATAGAAATTTATAAAATCAAAAAAGTTTGTTAATGTAAGAGATTTTGACTATTCCGCCTATATATGTGGTACGGAGGGAGTACATGTTCTCGATTTTGAATCATTGATCAAGGATACCACTTTCTCTTTTTAGTTGCAGTTTAATAAAAGGATTAGAGTAGGGGCAGAACTGGGGTGTCTTGCATCAACCGGGTGTGTTTAGATTGCCTTTAAAGTTTAGAAAATTTGTATTCAATTATTTCTTATGAGGTATTTGAAAGTGATAGGTAACAGAGGATATGCAATTAAAGTAACACTGTGGGCCGAATTAGTGAATGTAATTAATGATGATGCCGTAAGGAACTCTATTAACATACCTGCGGTGGTCGTGGTTACCGACACATACGTGAGAGATCACATGGGTAAAAAATATATTAGTTTATACATCCTTTTGTAATGCTAATGTGAGTATATAATTGATGTCGTTTGAGCATTTGTTCTGACTTATTGTGACGTTATAGGTGTGCTTCCAATATAAATTGTCTCTTCTTTAGCTGGCTGTTGGAACTGAGAAAGCTCAGGAAGACCTAAGCAATCCAAGTCTACAGATGTTTCTTTTGTGGTAGATTGTCCATGTTGGATGATTGTGATGATTGTGATTTTAGGAGGAGATTGGAATGCTAATGTACTGGAGAGAGACTTGGAAGTTGGAACTTCAAACGGGGACGGATACCATTTGACGACAGATAAAACAAAGAGTAAAAAACTTGATGTCTAGGTGCAAGATTCTGAATTCCTCGGGAGAAAGTTGGCTCTTTTAGCTCGGTTATCTTTGAGACGGTCTGAATACAGTTTATCAGGAATATAAAACAAAGCATGGACAACTTAGCCTAGATAAAGAGCGGTCAGGATGCATTCTGGGGAAAGCTAAATCCATGGTTGTGGTTGTTTACATCATTATTGTATCATTAATTTTTTTATAATAAATATTGTATTAATCTTTCATTATAAATTTCTTTTAATTATCTTAAATAAATAATAAATTTCTTAATAAAGAAACATAATAACTTCTAAAATTCTCTTTCCAACCCATTACATTTTTCTAAATATATTTTTATTAGATAGATAATAAATTCGTTAATAATCATATCAATAGAAACCAGGGATGACCGGGGTGGTGTTTGTTGGTGGTGGTACATGGAGCCAGTGACGATAGTGATGGTGGTGGAAAAGGTAGTGGTAATGGTGGTTCTGGTGGTGGTAGTGCAGGTTCAGTGTGGTAGTGGGAAAATGTTTATTGTATGTTGTTATGACACAAATAACATTATTACGAAAGTTGTGGTTGAATTTTTTTAATGTGAAAATAACCTGGTTCTAAAACAAAAAAAGATTGTACAAGCTGACCGCAATTTGTCCCGAAAAACAATCCTAGAAAATTCGAACGATAGTAGGGTGACGGATCTACCATTGGGATAGTAAAGGTTTTCAGTTGGTCCTATTCCATGTTTCGCTCTGTGGTTTCTTCGAGATAGATATTTCGGTCAACCTAGCGATTCTCCAAAAGAAAATATAATAATTAAAAAACACGGACAACAATTGTTAGTTTATACAAGGGTTAAAATTGACATAATCTTTTTAACTTATTATGAAGGTCGTGCCGTTACGGCGCGGGTGAAGTTCTAGAAAGAAATTGATAAAACAAATAAAGGTCGTAAAATTAGGCAAGACAAAGGACGCTCTGGATTCATTCTTGGGAAAGCTAAATATACGGTTGTAAAATGATTAGTTTAATTAACTTTCAATAATAAATGTTTTATTGATATTTCTCATTCCTAACGTATCTTTCAAGTCGTGTTATATTGAAAACATAATTGCGAAGCTATATATACTACACATATTGTATAATGTTCTAGTAATGTGACATGGTCATATTTGTATGATCATAGTATTAGGGAATTAGACTACGAAGTATAACGCTTATCCTTTGAACTTCGTAGATATGACATCGACATAATCTTGTATATACTGTTATGATTATGTGAATGGGTTATGGTGAAGATTTCATCCTAGGAAACAATGTTTTACATTTGTTTAAAGGAAATGCATTCATGAACTTGTTTTGTGAATCGAAAGGGAAATCGTTAGGCTTATTGGTACGACTATTCATTGTAAATCTTTGGATTACCAATATGTGTGAGATGGTAGAACCGATCGTAACTATGTTATGTATCTTGGTATAACTAATCACAATGCCTGACTTATGATCTGGTATGACTAGTTTTTATTAATTGGTGTAACCGATCCTAAGTAATCACCATGAGATGGTTGATCGATATTAATTGGTGTGACCGATCCTAGTAATTGGTGTGACGATCACAGAGTATTGTGTAATCGATCCTTGTAATTGGTAACCGGTCCTGGTAATTGCTGTAACCGATCCTGGTAACTGGTGTGACCAATCACAAGCAATACTATATAAATATGGTAACCGGTCCTGGTAACTGATGTAACCGTTCCTCGTAACTTGTGTGACCGATCACAAGTTTTTCCATATTGAGGTATAACCGATCCTAGTGATTGGTAGAACTGATTGAACCCATGTATGTGATTTGATATTTGATCAATCACATAGTTATCTTGGAATACAGGTCAACCAATTCTATACTTGTTTGGAAGTGTGGTATAACCGAATCCAAGAATGTAAATCCATATAAATATGAATAAAGATTTACAGTGAAGAGATGTCAACACACTTTGAACACGTACAATAACTCTTATCATTTATTATTCAAAGATATTCCTTAGTACTCAAGGAGATCCTGTGCCCAAATAAATTGAGAATCTTTTAATTAAGGTTTTTGGTTTTATATGCTTTAATTACCAGCAATCAAATGCATATCTCTAGAGAATAAAAATATTGGACAAAGCATTTCCTGGAATTATGAAAACTGATTGGGCATTTATTGAATATATTGAGAATACTTTTGGTTTTGGAAATTCCTTGGTGTCCAAACATCCTTGGTCTATAAATACCTAAGTTTGCATTTTTAGAAAACTATCCTAAGAGCCAGGCAAACTTCATCTTTTTGTTTTTTTTGGTGGAGCCGTCGATTCGGAGAGGAAAGTACCATAATTAGGCGAAATCTCTTACGACCGCTCGTTTAAAGACTTCTGTGGGATCAAGAAGCTCTACGAGTACCATTGGTGGGAAACTAGATAATTGCAGTGTTATTAGTTTTCGATTGATTTGATTGACTAACGGTTGTTGAAACTTTGATTGCACCTAGTTTGTTTATTCTTGAGAATCTTCTCTTCTGATATAAGATTCACTCAAACTAGATCGAAGTATAAACGGGATCTTTAGAACTGTTTATAGATCTAAAGACATCTTATGATAATCCATTATTAACAGACTCTGTTCTGTGTGTGGTTGATCACAAGAGATTCAAGTGGTGTTGTGCAGGTTTTTATTGAAGATTAAAGAAGATTTGAAGACGAAGAAGATTTCTTATTAGTTCTCATATCTTTGTGTGTGCACAAACCTTGATCGGCTGGGATCCAACTAAAATCATATTTATTCGATTTATTAGTTGCGTGAGATCGGCATCACTTTATTGTTTCTTGTTTGAATCTATATTGATTGATTGCGAATCTAAACTTCACTACTTTGGTAGTTATTGGATAGATTGGTCTAACCAGTCAAAGGAGTTTATTAGATTAAACAGAAGAGACTTTGCATATGACTTTAGGCATCTTTATCTTGAAAGAATCAAAAGAGTTGTTACCAAACAGATTTATTGTTCCTTTACTATTTGGAATACGATCCAAAGGAATTGTACTAGTGCGTGCACTCATCGAAGTCGGAAGCGCAGGGATACTGAGGAGACTAAGTGAACTAGGGGTAGTTACTTGGTCTCAACTATACGAAGTTGGTGTAGATTTTGTATAACAGCTTAATTATGAGAGTATTCAATTCTGGACTAGGTCCTGGGGTTTTTTCGCACTTGCAGTTTTCCTTGTTAACAAAATCTTGCTGTGTGATTTATTTTTGTTTTCCGCAATTATATTTGTTTATATAATTTAAATTAAATTAGACAAACGTTAACTCCGCATTACTTGATAGTGATCCTATAGAGTTTGGTTAAGTCTGAACCTCTATAAAGTAACATACTTCGTTGTCGTATTGTCTCGATCTTGTATCCATAGTCAATCACACAATGTTAGAGAATAGCTCGGTTGAACCCACCATACGTTGGTATGTCAAGTTTGGTTTTCATATTTTAGTGAATCAAAACTCATATAAGAGTCGCTTGATTATGTACTAGAGACAACTTCGTATAGGTTAGACTAGAAAGTCTAGGAATATGAGACATAAAAGTATTACCCGAAAACCTGAAGAACGTGAAGAAGTAACGAGCTACAACGACGACATAATCCTTCCTCTTGAGGTTAGTAATATTTACTTGAACTATTTCATTCCTAACGTATCTTTCAAGTCGTGCTATATTGAAAACATAACTGCGATGCTGTGAATGAATATTTTACTCTAGTAGTGAGACATGATCATATGATCATAGTGTTAAAGAATTAGACTACGAAGTATAACGCTTATCTTTTGAACTTCGTAGATATGACATCGACATAATCGTATGAATGCTATTATGATTATGTGTATGGGTAAAGGTGAAGATTTCATCTTAGGAAAAAATGTTTTACATTTGTTTAAAGGAAGTACATTCATGAAATTGTTTTATGAATCGAAAGGGAAATCGCTAGGCTTATTGGTATTGTTATTCATTGCATATCTTTGGATTACCGATCATAACTTGTTATGTATCTTGGTATAACTAATCACAATGCATGACTTATGATTTGGTATGACTAGTTTTGTTTAATTAGTGTAACCGATCCTAAGTAATCACCTGAGATGGTATAATTGATTTTTGTAATTGGTTTGACCGATCACAAAAGAGTTGTGTAATTGATCCTTGTAATTTGTGTAACCGGTCTTAGTAATTTGTGTAACCGATCCTAGTGACTGGTGTGACCGATCACAAGCAATACCATGAGTATATGGTAACAGGTCCTGGTAATTGACTTAACCTATCCTGGCAACTGATGTAACCGGTACTGGTAACTTGTGTGACCGATTACAAGTATTCCATATTAAGGTATAACTGATCCTAGTGATTGGTAGAACCGATTGAACCCATGAATGTGATTTTATATTTGATCAATCACATAGTTGTCTTGGAATACAGATGAACCAATTCTAAACTTGTTTGGAAGTATGGTATAATCGATTCCAAGATTGTAAATATGAAAGATGATTTACAAAGAAAATATGTCAACATACTTTGAACACGAACAATAACTCTTATCTTTTATTGTTCAAAGATATTCCTTAATTACTCAAGGAGATCCCAGTCCGAAATAAATTAAGAATCTTTTAATTAAGGTTGCTAGTTTTATATGCTTTAATTACCAGCAATTAAATGCATATCTCTAGAGCATAAATATTAGTAATGTGCATTTACTAATTGGAGATTTTATATTGAGAGATTTCAGAAAATATTGGACAAAGCATTTCCTGGAATTATGAAAACCGATTGGGCATTTATTGCATATCTTGAGAATACCTTCGGTTTTGGAAATTCCTTGGTGACCAAACATCTTTGGTCTATAAATACCTAAGTTTGCATTTCTAGCAAACTATCCTAAGAGCCAGACAAACTTCATCTTTTTGTTGTTTATGGTGGAGCCATCGATTCAGAGAGGAAAGTACCCTAATTAGGCGAAATCTCTTACGACCGCTCGTTTAAAGAATACTGTGGGATCAAGAAGCTCTATGAGCACCGTTGGTGGGAAACTAGATAATTGCAGTTTATTAGTTTTCGATTGATTTGATTGACTAACGGTTGGTGAACTTTGATTGCACCTAGTTTGTTTATTCTTGATAACCTTCTCTTTTGATATAAGATTCACTCAAACTAGATCAAAGTATCGACGAGATCTTTAAAACTGTTTGTAGATCTAAAGACATCTTGTGATAATCCATTGTTAACAGACTCCGTTCTGTGCGTGATTGATCACAAGAGATTCAAGTGGTGTTGTGCAGGTTTTATTGAAGATTAAAAAAGATTTGAAGACGAAGAAGATTTCTTATTGGTTTCTCTTATCTTTTTATAGCACAAACCTTGATCGGTTGGGATCCAACTAGAATCGGATTTATTCGATTCATTAGTTGCGTGAGATCGGTAACACCTAATAGTTCACTTGAGATATATTTTGATTGTTACAAGTTCGAATCTTATTACTTAGGTAATAGAGATTAGATTGATCTAACCAGGCAAAGGAGTTTATTAGTTTAAACGGAAGAGCCTTTGCATATGACTTGAGATATCTTTATCTGGAAAGAATCAAGAGAGTTGTTACCAAAAAGATTTTTTGTTCCTTTACTATTTGGAATACGATCCAAAGGAATTGTTCCAGTGCGTGCACTTATTGAATGTCGGAAGCGCAGGGATACTGAAGAAACTAAGTGAACTAGGGTTAGTTTCTTGGTCTCAACTATACGAAGTTGGTTTAGATTTTGTATAGCGGCTTAATTATGAGAGTATTCAATTCTTGACTAGGTCCCGGGGTTTTTCTGCATTTGCGGTTTCCTCGTTAACAAAATCTTGTTGTGTCTTTTACTTTTCTATTTCCGAAATTATAATTTTTTATTATAATTAGAAGTAAAATACATAAACATTAACTCCACTTTACCTGATAGTGATCCTATAGAGTTTGGTTAAGTCCGAACTTATTATCAAGTAATCACACTTTGATTGTTGTATTGTCTCGATCTCGTATCCATAGAAGATCACACAATGTGTGAATACCGATTTGTTGTATTGTCTCGACTTGGTCCATAGACAATCACTTTCGGTAAGAGGACTTATAGGTGGATAATTTAAAGATTGTGGTGTATTTGGGTACCCTCGTATTTTCAATTGGTATCAGAGTAGGCAAACACGAAAAGATCTAACAATCTGTGTTTGGTGCAATTCAACCTATAAGAATTGAATCTATGTCTTATTCAGTTAACGTTATGCAAGAGTATGAATACTAGAATGTTGGAGATGCTCCTACTACGGTAACTCATGATCCAGAGTTACGAAAGCATCTGAGTCTATCTCTGATGGAAAAGAAGATGATGATAAAGAGTTGGTAAAACTCCTAAAGCCTATAAGATCTCTATCTACAAGGATGCTAATATTAAAGACAGAGTCAAATCTTATTAAGCAAGAGATCAGAGAAAAAGACATTTAACTAAATATTCTAGCCAAAGAGAATATGGATCGCACTATCAAAGTAGAAGCTCTTGGTAAATCTCTTACTCAAGATCAAGAGATTCATCCTATGAGTCTGACTAATGATTTTGTTATAATTTCTTCTGATGAGGAAAATAAAAGTCCTTTCTCGACTTTTACAGATCGTGATAACAAGACTTGTTTGATCACATATGAAACAGATCATGATGATGAAAGGTTGTCTAACTACATCAAGTCAGAAGAGAATGAATAACCATCTTCTACAACCACTGATGATCAAACGAAATCTTGTCCAAAGGAAACTTTGAACCGATTCCGTGAAAAAGATCTTAAGGAATATAACTTTCAGTCACTTGACAGGAAACTTATACTTCTTCAAAATACTCTTGTAAAAGTATTAAAAGAAGTTTCTTGTCTTAAAAAAAATGAAAGATCATTCCTCAGTAGAAAGCAGAATATACCCCTAACTGATAAGATCAACTCAAAAGAATCAGAAGTAAGAGTTGATAATCAATTCTGGAAAAAGGTTCCTCCTCACTCATGTCGAAACAGTCTTTGTTTACATGAAGAACGCTTCCTGAAGAAAGGGATAAAGAGAATTTTTGCCAAAGGAAACAATCAGGAATTTTCGATAATTGTTTCAGATAATCATACTGATGTGCATAATAAGGAAATCCTTAGAATGAGAAAATCTTATGAAAATCTAAGAGAGATCTTTCTATCTCTGAAAATTCTCACATCGGTACTGTTTCACCTCATAGATCAAGGAAGGATCATCTTCTTGGGAGAAAGTACTTTGGGCAGAAAAATCCAAAGAAAAACATGAACTATGTTTCTGATACTCATTGTAAGCAAGAAAAGGCTTACTCCATACAACCTAGTTGTATGGAGATTGTGCACTCTCATCCTAGTTCGTGCTCATAATTTTTGGGATAAGGAAGCACATAAAAGGAGAGCACAATTTTTTATTTGTGTTTTTGTCAGAAAAATCTGTGACAATTTATGGATAGCTGCGAATCCATTTTTTGTCTAAAAATTTGTTCATGTTTATCATGATCTTCTAAAAATAGGTTTTATTTGAAATTTTCAAATTTTAATAAACCTTCCAGCATGAGAAGTTCGGACATAGGAAACAAAATATATTATGTATATATTTTCGGAATTCCCTGAGTATTTTCGGTCCGAAAGTTGTTTCTTCTTAAGAGAAACTTTCTCTTGCTTGTATTGAGAAACCCTGATTAATTCTTATTTAAATCCCTGAGCATGCCTCCAATAACTCTCAGTTTTACAAAGGCTAATAAGGAGGAAGCTCAAAAGGTTAAGGATTATCAAGGAATCAATATAGAAAGGAAGAATAAAATCATATCGAAAATCATGTCTGATTATGATTCCGATAGTTCTGCTAGATCTCAAGATGAGTCTTGTCTGTTGGCTTACAACCTTCAAGATCCAACAAAAAACCAAGTGGATACCTTCTGATAGTATGATTGACTATATCCATGGTTTTTAAGAACTAAGAACCAATCTCATAATGACGGTTCGAAATCAAGATTGGCTCAAGGATAGGATTGAGGAAACAAAAGCTGATCTTGCAGACATGAAGGTTCAAGTTGAAAAGTTTGAAAAACAGGAAGTGGTTGCAGACAAGTCTCTCGAGACATGCTTCAAGAGTTTTAACACTGAAGAAACCTCAGTGAACAATAAGAGCACCACTAGAGATTAAGATATATGCTGTAATACTTAATCCAAGAAAAATAAACTACAATTTTTGATTTATTTCGATTATTGTATAAAGTCTATTTTTTGAATAAAACTATCAATTATTTATGAATAAAATTATTATTTTATAATTTTTCTTGTGATAGTTTCCGATTACATAGCCTGTGCTTGAATGTCTATATTTTTCTATGTGTTTTAGGTTTATGGGATGTCTGATTTCGGTTTTCATAACCTTAATATTCGATCTCATTTGATGTGAACCCTTATGGTTTGTGTAGCTTTTTGATTTAGCGGGATTAAGTTCTATCCCATGTTGGTAGGCCTTATCAAAGGATCATAAGGTGTTCCGATTGAAACTCATATGTAAAAAGTCACAATGTGTTGAATCAACCTTTCTCTGGTAAAGGTTGCTCTTTGTTGTTGTTCTTTTTTTCTTGCGAGAGGATGACAACATACTGGAGGGAGAGTTCTAACTTGAACTTGCGCTTAATGATATATCTTTCTTGGGATAATAGGATGCGGAATCTGAGGTAACGAATTTGTTAGTTAATCATTTTCCTATTTAAGAAAATCCTGCTTATATTGCATATGTTTTGCTTTTGCTTAACAAAATTTCGGTACAATTGATATATATATATTCAATTATTTGTATATGGATGTGTGTGTGTGATTCAATTGTTTCCGGTTAATAAAAACTGTGTCAATTTATTTGGCTTATTGTTTGGTATCAAGTGTTTTTTTGCTTGACGAAATTTCGGTGCTATAATGTCTATGTTTGTGTCAATTGCTTCCGGTTAAGAAAATAATTGTGCAAGTCAATTTATTTTGGTTTGTATATATTTTTTATGGCTTAACAAAATAAGGGATCATTTGTTTAGTCCAATTCGATTCCGGATAAGAGAAACTAAGTTAATTCTGATCTTAGTTAGACTTATCAAATTGAAGGATTCGGTTATTCAAGTCTAATCAAATGCCTTGACAAGAAATACTAGTTAACTAACCTAGCACTTGTCTTGTCTAAAGAGAAAGGTCTAAGTTATTGTCTGAATAATTAGAACCTGGTGAGAGAAATAAAGTTAATTCTGATCTTTATTATTGTCTTATCGAAATAAGCGATTGTATGTGTACAATCTGTTTAACAAGGGAACTAAGTTTCTTAGTCAAATTGTTAAACTATTAGGGAAAATTGTTTCGAGAAATAGTTTTTCCTTGATAACATATTAAAACTAAATTACTTGTAGTTTCGGTTTTAATATTGGTTATCTAAAGTGGTATGTGAAACCTTCGTGCTTAACTCTTATAGGTTGTATACAAGTATTTTAGATTTGTAAGATCCTTTCGGTTTGAACTTTATTTGCTCGAACCTTTGTCATTTTGTGACAAAAAGGGGGATAAATATATGGAGTAAACAAGTGATTTGCAATCACTAAGGAAAGGACAATTGTGCTTAAACGTTATATCTAACGAAAGAGTAAATCATTGACTAAGGGGAAGAAACATATCATATTGCTGTGTAGTTATCTTGACTACAAAAGTGGAATAACAAAGATGTTCGGATTGAATATCTACATATCTTACCTTTAGGGGAGTATAAGCTTTGTTATTCAGATGTCAACAACGACATTCATTGATTGAACATATGCACGTTTTTGTGCTGTTGAAACTTGGAATCAAGCGTATGTATAATGAATTCTTGTAATTTGTTTATCCATATGTATTAAGAGTTTTGTCACTAAAATTGACAAAGGGGGAGATTGTTAGAGCATAGGTCGGTTGAACCCACCAAGCGTTGGTATGTCAAGTTTGGTTGTCATATTTTAGTGAATCAAAACTCATCTAAGAGTCGCTTGATTATGTACTAGAGACAACTTCGTATAGGTTATACTAGAAAGTATAGGAATATGAGACATACAAGTACTACTCGAAGACCTAAAGAACGTGAAGAAGTAACGAGCTACAACGATGAGATCATCCTTCCTCTTGAGGTTAGTAATATTGACTTGAACTGTTTCATTCCTAACGTATCTTTCAAGTCGTGATATATTGAAAACATAACTGTGAAGATGTGAATGAATATTTTACTCTAGTAGTGAGACATGATCATATGATCATAGTGTTAAGGAATTAGACTACGCAGTATAACGCTTATCTTTTGAACTTCGTAGATATGACAACGACATAATCTTATGAATGCTATCGTGATTATGTGAATGGGTAAAGGTGAAGATTTCATCCTAGGAAACAACGTTTTACATTTGTTTAAAGGAAGTACATTCATGAACTTGTTTATGAATCGAAAGGGAAATCGCTAGGCTTATTGGTATTACTATTCATTGCATATCTTTTGATTAGAACCGATCATAACTTGTTATGTATCTTGGTATAACTAATCACAATGCCCGACTTATGATTTGGTATGACTAGTTTTGATTAATTAGTGTAACTGATCCTAAGTAATCACCTGAGATGGTATGATCGATATTTGTAATTGGTGTGACCGATCACAAAAGAGTTGTGTAATCGACCCTTGTAATTGGTGTAACCGATCCTGGTAATTGGTGTAACTGATCCTAATGACTGGTGTGACCGATCACAAGCAATACCATGAGTATATGGTAACCGGTCCTGGTAATTGATGTAACCGATCCAGGTAACTGATGTAACCGGTCCTGGTAACTTGTGTGACCGATCACAAGTGTTCCATATTAAGGTATAACCGACCCTAGTGATTGGTAGAACCGATTGAACCCATGAATTTGATTTGATATTTGACCAATCACATAGTTGTCTTGGAATATAGATGAACCAATTCTAAACTTGTTTGGAAGTGTGGTATAATCAATTCCAAGATTGTAAATATGAAAGAGGATTGACAAATAAAAGATGTCAACTGTTGATGGTGGTTTTTAGTTCAGGGATAAAATTGTAAAACCCGGTATCTAATGTGCCGTCGTTCTGCAAAGAGACTGAGCCATTTAAAAGTGATGATTTCCCAGGCCTCTTTCTCTACATATGTATTGAGCAATTCAGTATATTTATATGAAATTTATCCAGAATAGTGCGTGTAGCAATAATCCCAAATTTTCTATAAATTTATCTTCTCGCCTGCATTATTCATTAATGTACGGCTTATTGAGTATGTTTCCTATGCTACGTTCCCCGGCTGAACCCTTAATATTGATATGACATGACAATTAGTGTTCACTTGCAGCTGAGTAGCATGAGTTTCATGAAGTATCAAGATTAAGCTCTGCATAAAAGCACTCAGTCAGAAGACGCGCTAACTTCTCTCTGAGAATAAAATTAAAGAATTTTGTGTCAACACACAGAATTTATCAAATTTGATCAATTTTGTGATAGCTCACAAGATTCAAATTTTGGCCTAATTAATTTGCAAAAATTAGGTTTTTTTTTTGCGCCCTGCACAATATCTCGAACCTTATTGGTCGAGACCAAACCTTGGTAAGCTAGGAAATTAATCCGTCATGGAGCTAGTAGGAGCAAAGTCCTACCAAAAATCAGAAAACAAGAAATAAAGAGGAGCTGCGGTGAATGGGAGCAGCAGCAAGAGGAAGCGTGGCCGCGCCACTTGGCTGACCAATTTGCCTCAGCAGGCGCCACTTTTGGCCGTCTAGCCACGCTCCATGTTGCCACTTGCTAGCCCCTTTCTCATCGACCAATCAGACCGCTTTAAATGCGCCACACGCACTTTTAAAAAAAGTTGGAAGTTGGCTGGTCGACACACCTAAATTCCTTAAAGAATTTAATATAGACTGCCCATGTCAGTCTTAAAACGATCAAGTCCGTAAGTTTTGGCCAGTCGATTTATCAAACCTAGCCACCTCCTAACATGGTCGGACAAGCGCTATCATATACACTGGCGGGCCTGCTAATGCCAAGGACGATCGGCCTCCTTCCAACTTGCAAGAGGAGCCACCAAACGCTTAGCCCAAAACAGTTGGCCACGCGAGCTACAAAACCCTAATTTTATTAAGCGGTATTACATTACTGCCACAAAACGATCTTGACCGCCCAACTTCGCCAGCTGAATTGATCGGCCTAGATTTAATCTCGATCAACGGGCAAGGTTCAAATATGATCACCAGCGGCTCGGCTACAGTGCTGGCCGGTCGAACAACTCCCAGCGCGCCGCTAGCACCAAAAATCGTTAGCCCAATATAGGTTGGCCGCACGGCTTTTAAAACCTAAATTAAATTAATGGCAACCATTAACTGCCGCAAATCATCTTGACCGCCCAACTTTTCCAGACGAATTGGCCAACCAAACTTCTATTCTAGGCGCCAAACAAGATGTGGTCGTGACCATTGGACGCCCCTCTTCCATGAGGAGCAATCGGCCAAGCCGCGGCCGCCCATACGGCTCCTAAATGCGCGCCCAAAGATGGCTGGCCGTGCTCCTTATACAAATCTTAAATAAATTAGCGGCAACCAATAACTGCCGCAAATCATCTCAGCCATCAAATTTTTCTAGCAAATTTAACCGGTCTAGATTTAACTTGGACCGACCAATAGGATGTAGAAATGGCTACCAACCATCACTCTCCTATAGGGACCGACCGGCCTACTTTTGGCATGCATGAACAGCTCCCAGCATCTTCCTGAAAGTGGCCGGTCACACTCCTTTTAAGACATTAGGTTCCGCGACCAACCAAGACAGACTCTATACAACGATGCTTCACATGCATTGATTATTTTGAGCTGCTTGCTTAAAAGCGATGCTTTACATGCGTCGAGTACATACAATATTTTATAAGTATAAGTTTCACAAATAACTTAGTTATTTAACATAATAGCGCCACATGCTATTCTTTGTGGAAAGTCTCATGACTTGGCTCTCCACACATGACCACCTTCCGCCTGGCTTGCGCGTGATTGGTTAGAATTACTAGGTCTTGTAAACAAGACCCATTCAGCAACTTGCTTCATATTTTCCACGAAAATACTCGAGACATCAAACATGTCACAAACTGGGGGATGTTCATTAGGGTATTGGTCTGGCGGTTTACAGCGTGCGGCGTGCAACACGCCCATTATGAGAAAGTGTCAGGAAAGGGCGGACGGTTAACAGCAGTAAGAGAGTAGTGGGTGTAAGGCTTACCAGTCTTCCCTCATGATGGAAACGTGATGGTCACCACCTTTTACACATCCCCACTTCTCCACTACTTAACTATCTCCACTTCCTACGAGATCAGGGTGCGCTCAATCATGACTTGTATAAATAGGTTTTCAACCTATTTCGACAAAAAACACAAGTGTTATCAACACAAGTATCCAGAAAAACACCAAGAACTGATAGCTTACATTTTTCGAGCCAGTTCCATATTCTGATACAAGTCATAAAATAGCCACACCTTTAGAGTTGACCATTGTGATCTCAACACCTTCTTCGCTTCCCTCCCTAAGATCAACCCTTCTCCTTCACTTTGTGACCGAAGCAAGACTGGGACGTCCATTTCTTGGTTTAGGCCAAGATTGTACAGATTGATCTCTCGAATCTAAAGTACTCCCATGTAGTGCATTGTTTAGGGTTTAGATTCGTTTCTCGGCGGCACACCCAAATTTACCAAAACCAGCAGAATCAGTTTTTACCCCAAAACAACTGGCAACCACAGTGGGAGATTAATCTCTCGGTTGCAAGATCAATTTTCAGTTTCATTCCAATTTTATCAATTTCAAGAGGGTGGATCTTAGGCCTAATTCAATCATTAACCAAAATTCATTTAAATCACCAATCCCAACCTTCCATTTCATAATGTATCCTAGTCAGCCAAACCCTTCAAAAACCAAGAATGCTCGAAATCCAATCACCATGAAAGGCATGACAGAAATGCTGGAGGACGTTGTCGCAAATTAGGCCAATATCATCAAGCTGCAAAATGAGACGCTTTGTCTCCTAAAGAGTGTGGAAAACTGGTTTTGGCAAGAGTCAGTAAACATTCGCTCGGAGAACGCCACCGATTTTAGAAGTGATATACAAAATGTTGAATCCTTGACTGAGGTTTGTGCCTCCGCCAACGACAGTGCAGACAGAATACATAGCCGCATCGGACGGGAACAGAAAGGAAATGACCAATTAAACTCAGCAAATGACAAAGAGCTGAGGCAATTTCACAAGACTAAGGGAAGAGACCTACTGGGTGCATCACAATATTTGCAAGATAAGAGTAAGGAGCCGGCCTATGAAGCTTTATTGGAAAACTTGTATCTCCAGACCCTCGCAGAAGTTCAGAGAGTTGTCCAATAGTCCGCAGCCACGACCGCTCTAACCTTACAAAAAAGAGAAGCACCCGAAGAAGGGGAAATCTACCAAGACACCTGTGAGAACGGGAACTGCGCCGATAAACAGTATTTAGTCCAACCACCTCACATTGCTGTCACTGATACAGGACCCTCAAGGGAAGTTGCATTTCAAAAAAATTGCCGAGGTAAACGATCCGTGCCAGAATCAACGCTCGCTCAAGCTTCGACTCCTCCCTCGAAACGAACTTTGCGTCAAAGCCTACAAGAGTTTCCACGATAATGGTCGGTAACGCAAGGGAAGCCGGACTCGAACTACCCACGTTTCCCACTCCCCATGAGAAAAGTTCTGGAGTTACTGGAAATTTGGGTATGAGATGGGGTGGTTCAACTGCCTCCCGTATGGCGTCTGCCAACTGATCAAGAGATATTAGATTCGAGATATTGCAACTATCAAAGGTTCATCCATCTTCCTACCAGTGAATGCAATGATCTGAAGCGCATTGTCTAAGAAAAGATCAATTTAAGAGAATTGCGCCTGGGAACTGAAAATCCTCCATTTCACCGTGGATCGACATAAAGACATTTTCACATAGACGCCTCCTGATGGACGCTTCTTATCTATCGAAGGAATAATGACTATGTGTAATTATAGACATTGCGAGAACAATAAAACAGTCGGGGACTTCTTGTTGTTATGGATGCGTACACAATGGTTTCATACTTGAAGCAATTATCCGGGAAAATTCAGTTTTGTTGGGAAGCCTCGTGGATGAGTAAGTTTCATCAAACAATGTTTGCACGGCCAATTGTTTTGAAATTCGATGGGGACTTGACACAGACGTCAGTCCCATTTTGAGAATAGAAGCCAATAACCCAATTATTCTAAAATATCATATCACCCTAGTATTTTCCCTTTTCATGCAATATTTACAATTTCCCCCAAGTGGCTGCACTATTTGCATCCATAATTAAGATTCCAACTTATTAGTTGATCCAAATATCATTCAGAAAATTACTCACAAAATCATTTCAGAAGAAAATTAATTCAAACATCTTCACAGAGCAATTACCTACTAGTTCAAAGCCAGAAAATCAAACCACAAAAGAGGCGTCTCTTGCCTTTCAAAAAAAAAAACCTAAGAGGAGAAAGTTCATAAAAATAAAAGCATTCAAGGTAAATCATCCAACAATGGTGTGCTCTTCTTGGAGAAAGCGTCCTTCATGTTTTGGAGAGTAGCCTGCTTCAACTTCAATTCCTGGGATAACTTCTCGATTTCTGCCTCCTGCTGATTAATAAAATCAGCGGAAGGAACTTCAGCCATTTCAGTTTGCAGCTTTTGGATTTTGGAAAATCCTTCACAGAACCAGGAGGCGTTAAACTCAAAGTTCACGCACATGTCTCGATGGTACTCCAATCTTGAGACTACGTCTCCAGAAACAGTGTGGCCGGTTACACTGCACATATCATGAATTGAAGATAAGGCTTCCTCCAAAAATTTAACCAACGAAAAGCGATTGTTAATTTTCTAGGACATTGTGATGTGTCCATGCTTTTACCATATTTAGGTATACAACTCCGCATACTTAGCTGGTACGCTGAATCCGCCAATCAGCACATGATCCTTAAAGGGAGCCTGATATGAGTTTTATGTTGTTGTAAAAAGTGATAAGTAGAGTTCGTTCAACTCGTACTTGTGAAGACTCGATTCTAGACTTATATTTCGATTAAAATAGCAAATAAACAAAGATGATATCAATATTATGAGAGACTGGGACTTAGGATTCCACCAAACTTCACAATCAATTGGTTCATACAATGATTCATAACAATACTAGCTCTTTTATAGACTCTATTCCTTTGCCAAAAGTAGATTTTTGAAAAGCATTAGTTGTAAATCATAAGCATAGTGCATCGAAAGTTCTTAGACTAAGCATACACTATCAAACAAAATCACAAATAATCAATGAAAATCATAAATCGATTGAAAAACAATGCAAAAAGTCATAAGAATCAATTATAATTACCATCAATTATGAAACATGGCTTCCTCCGTCATCCCAGTGTTGGGCTTTAGCTCATCACGCCGAAAACATGCTCAAAAGATAGAAACATGGCTTAAAAGGTGTTTTTATTGAATAAAAATAATAATACAGCGAATCGATAACGCTTTTCTGGCGTTACAGAAATCACCGATACAACTGAAGTGCTGTTAATAAATGATAAAACAGTTCTGTAGTTGAATATAAGACTGCTTCTGCGACGGTCCAGTGTGGGTCGAAGTTCTTCAGCAGCAGCAGCAGCGGGTTTCCTGCAACTTTGATTTTTCGGCTCTGTGGTGTTCTAAACTTCCCCTAACTTTCGACACCCCTTCTATATGACCCAAACAATCTATTTATATCAAAAATACCGATTAAATCTCTCCAGAATCTTCCAAAATCTCTTCATTTCTCTTCACGGCAAAGTTGCGGCAACTTCTTGTTTTAGGATTTCCACGCGTTTCTGAGCTTTCCTTTTGATTCTAAACTCTTCCTTAGATAGATATCAAGCTTTGGGAAGGTTTATAGCACTTTAATCTCTCTAAAATTTCCTAAAATCAGCCACACACGTGACTTTCCATTTTTTGTTGTTGAGATAAAAATCCGTCGATTGAGCCTAGTTTAATCGATTTCAACACCCATGTTAGATTCCTAAACCCATAAGGAGTCTACCCTATGAAAATAAGAGGTTTAATCGACCTAAAACTCCTCCAAATCACTACCACCAAAACTGCCAGAAACGTGTATATATTTTGGTTTTGGTTTCCCGCCAAAATTTAGAATTTGAACGTAAAGGGGTAAGGTTACCCCTTATCCAGTGGTCGCCCCTTATCCGTTGCTGGAGTCCGCATAACACTCGTCCCTTGGGTTGCATTTATCAACTTTTCGAGCCAATTTCGCCGCAAAAGCTTATTTCTCCAAAAACACCTACAAAGAGATAAAATACCAAAATAAGTACAAAAATGGGTACTAATAATATACACAATAGAGATGAAAATAGATACATAAATGCGTCTATCAAATACCCCCAAACTTATTATTTGCTAGTCCCGAGCAAATCAAAACAGAAAATAAAATCCTAACTCACTGTCGCAGGCATCGTCGATTGCACTTAGCATGTGCAACAAGCCTTTAAACCCCTAGGTGGCCCTAGTGGCCGAGTTATAGACTCGGGAGGGTTTACTAGAGATATACCCACAAAACCTTTACTCCAGACCCTAGCTATCTACGCAGAACCTTGGAATGCACTAAAGAACCTCCTTGGTTGGCATACTTATTGATTACGGGAGGAAGTACCCTGATGCGAAATTCCAATTGCTGTATATGAGTTTGCACTCAAGTATACTAAAATTCATATATAAGTGACAGAGCTCTACTCAGATAGTCACACTATGGACATCAATATCCGGAATCAAAGAAATCACATGAATAGATTAAGAAGATGGATATAGAAATAGATGGTTGCGAATGGACTTCAATGCCAAGATGAACCTATGACCTAGTGGATTGAGATACTGGTCTGGACTAATATCAACACAACTGGCATATACAAGGGAACCAGTGGTCGACAATCCTAAATCTACATCAACACAGCTGGCATATACAAGGGAACCAGTGGTCGACTTTATACTAAACCTTTATTTATTTTTATTTTTATTTTTTAACGACATGATTAGATCTTTTGGATCCAAGCGAATGCTTCTTGTCAGCAGATTACATGGTAATTCCCATGGATCCTGCATTCCATGCTTGTTTAGGCGACGGAGACAAGGAGAACACACACATATTGCTATCCAAGTGTTATTTATTCCCATTGGCTAATTGGTATGGTCTCTTTTTTTTTTTTTTTTTTTAATAGTAACTCAGTCACTCTATTTCAACCCAGCAGACATCAACATAAAAATTTGCAAAAACAAAAACAGAAGTAATAAGATGATTCCGAGATACGGTGAAACTATCATGTTATTTCTAACACCTGAGCTCCGTGCTTTTATGAATAGACTCTATATAGATGTTTCCATCTAGTCAGATTGGTTCCTCAACTCCTAAAACCAAAATGCTTCCATCCACTTAGATTGGTTAGTGCCATCCTTAATAGGCATAAATTTCTAGGCTCTGGAGTTTATAATGAAACTAAAAAGTTTCTCCCATACCCCCAATCTTAAATCTAACATTGTCCTCAATGTTCTAAAGATAAAATTAAAAGCATGAACAAGGAGAAACTGTTACCATTTGAAGCAAAAGAGTTAAGGAAAGATATTACCGTGTTGCATGAGAATGGGTTACCTCCCAAGAAGTGCTAAGTTTAAAGTCTTCAGCCAGACTAAGAAAGGATTAGTCACCTCGAATCATATAGTAACAGTCGGAATAACTGTGGGTCTTCCAAACCAAATAGAGCTATCACAAGTAAAAGGAATCTGCAACATGCCAAGAAAATGAACAAACCGAGCAAACCCTTGCCTAGTTTCCTGATTAGAATATCTATATCCAATTGTGGTTCAGGTTCAGGCTCTATGAAAGGGTCTAAATAAAATATTTTCATTGGATGCATTCCCTCATAAGTGAGATCCAAATTATTAGGTCCTAGAGTCTGTAGAAACTCAAATAAGAACTTAGAAGCACATAATAATAACCTAAATAATCGAGGATCCTCTAAGTCAATCAGGTTTGACTTACATAATTGACCACAATGAGAGTAGTGGTCATTCTTAAGCAAATGTGTCGAGTTTATTAACCTAAAGTACTTAGGCTTAGTCTCAAAACTTAATAATTGACACATTTGAAAATCATATGTTCCCACTTTTGGAAGAAAAATATTTGGTGGGAAAACAAAGTCGATCGGGGTATCATAGCCTGGGTAAACCACATCAACCAGAGGATGGGTTTCTAACAACTGAACTTCCTTATGGACATCACTAGGTTCAGGAAAACGTGTATGAAGATAATCTGTTAAAACGGTTGAGGCACATATGTCAAGTCCCAAGTGAGAGACCTTTCTAAGAGTTAAAGCACATGGAGAATGATAATCACCCCCAAACTTAGAGTTTTCAGTGTCTCTAGTTAGACTAGTCACAATCTCCTTAATTTCTAGGTCATCAGATTCCTGAAAATAGGCAATTGATTCTTCTAAGTCAAGTTCATCCTCACTCATCTCTACGAGTTCATTTTCTTTGTCTAGGACTATTTTTTCTAAATCACTAGACAATAAAACAGTATTTTCAGAATAAACTCATTCCTCTAAACCATTATTGGCTTCGTAATCAAAAAGGAAATACTACATCATCTAAAACGGGGATATCTCTAGACAAATCCTCGTCCTTTTGAATAGGTGAATAATTATTAAAATTATTTGGATTTGAACTAGAAATAACATTATCATTATAAAGCTCAATTGGAGTAACAATTTCCTGATCACTATGCCCATATATTTCAGATTCTTCATCAACACTATCCTCGTCATAATCATCATTGTAATAGCATGAAAATGGTCGAACCTCATCTAAACATGTAGTGTTACCAATTCTAACCTCGTCATCTTGATTATGCAAATAACTATCATTATTTTCAAGGGTATTATTGGAAACACTGTATTGGAAATTAAGATTATTTCGAGCAAGTCTTTCGTTCGTCTTAACCATCAGCTTGAGGGATTCCTCTATAGAAAGTTTTCTCAATGGTGCAGTTCGTCTATTCATTTCCGACATATTGCTCAGTTAACTGATTAAGAGACTCTTCTAAATATACGGAAGGATCATAAATAGGAATAGAAGGATCATAATAAGGACTAGTTTTTAACAGTTTGATTGTATTGTCCAAAGACAAGGTACTAGCACTATAATAATCCTTATTTTCTTGCTCGTATGACCGGTGTGTGTGTGGATAGTAATTGGGCTCACCATGGTATTAACCATAACCTTCAAAGGGTTGGTGTTCCCAACCACTATTTACACTATGGTCGTAGTGTGAATAATATCCATTTTGAAACTCAGTCGGATATTCATTATATTGGCTTCTATCATACCAGTTCGACATTCTTAATTGCAAGGGAATTCTACACAATCACAAACAAGGTTGACTCGACCAAATCAAACCTATAAAATCTAGCAAACAACAAGCATGATGGCTCCCTTAGATTGTTTCTAGACCAGCTTCTATCCTTCCAAGAGGAAACTAGGTATAGTTTTAGCAAACCTCTCTAGAACGATCCGAATAAAGTAAGTCGAAGAGAAGTAGGGGAAGCTCAGAGGAGCTTTGATACCCCCACCTCTTTGGCAACGCTTCCCAGGGTTACAAGGCGGCTCTAATTGACTTACAGTAATCTTCCTGAACTTTGAGTTAGGCTAACAAAATACCCAATAAAGTCCTTTCAAACGACTTTCCTACAAGCTCGTTACCTTATCGGTCTCGTTCTAATCAAAATTTTAGCCTTGGGATCGCGTTTGGTATCGTTTTCCTAAAGCGGGCAAGAAGAGAACGGTGATGAAATCTGAACTCTTATCTTATATGGCCAGGCCTTGCCCTTTACTAGGAAAATAAATGTCCGTATTCAATTCCTCAGCATATATGCACCTTAAGGAAGATAGTAAACCCGCTGACAGGGGATTCGCGGGTGTTTAGAAGCTTACCTCCCGTACCATACGGGCGAAGAACCGCTGAAGTCGACTCGGGACACCAACTCTTATGTCAGTGTGCGAACCCGAGGGGCCGAGACAGTATCGTAACCGTCGTCCTTCGCTGCAAACAGTTTATATTTAATGGTACCCTTCCGTAGGGTTTAAAAATAATGTCCAAAAGTCCCAAAATGTCCAAAAAGTCCAAAAATAAAAAATAAATAAAAAGGTTCAAAAATAAAGTCCTATTTACAATTTATAAAAAAAAAATCTAATTAAAATAAAATAAAATAAAATATCTTCGTCTTTTCTCCGTTCTTTTCGCTTTGTCTAGCTTTTAATCCCCTAGGTCTTTCGTCTCCAATTCCTCTTTGATTCAAAACCTGCAACAAAAAGACAAATACCCAAAAACGTAAAATAGAACAAAATAATAAAATAAAAATAAATCTAAAACCCTAAAAACAAGTCCGCGTCGGCGGTGCCAAAAATTGATGTGGGTTTTATGTTGTTGTAAAAAATGATAAGTAGAGTTCGTTCAACTCGGACTTGTGAAGACTCGATTCTAGACTTATATTCCGATTAAAATAGCAAATAAACAAAGATGATATCAATATTACGAGAGACTGGGACTTAGGATTCCACCAAACTTCACAATCAATTGGTTCATACGATGATTCATAACAATACTAGCTCTTTTATAGACTCTATTCCTTTGCCAAAAGTATATTTTTGAAAAGAATTAGTTGTAAATCATAAGCATAGTGCATCAAAAGTTCTTAGACTAAGCATACACTATCAAACAAAATCACAAATAATCAATGAAAATCATAAATCGATTGAAAAGCAATGCAAAAAGTCATAAGAATCAATTATAATTACCATCAATTGTGAAACATGGCTTCCTCCGTCATCCCAGTGTTGTGATTTAGCTCATCACGCCGAAAACATGCTCAAAAGATAGAAACATGGCTTAAAAGGTGTTTTTATTGAATAAAAATAATAATACAGCGAATCTACAACGCTTTTCTGGCGTTATAGAAATCACCGATACAACTAAAGTACTGTTAATAAACGATAAAACAGTTCTGTAGTTGAATATAAGACTGCTTCTGTGACGGTCCAGTGTGGGTCGAAGTTCTTCGTGTTCTTCAGCAACAGCAGCAGCGGGTTTCCTGCAACTTTGATTTTTCGGCTCTGTGGAGTTCTAAACTTCCCCTAACTTTCGACACCCCTTCTATATGACCCAAACAATCTATTTATATCAAAAATACCGATTAAATCTCTCCAGAATCTTCCAAAATCTCTTCCTTTCTCTTCACGGCAAAGTTGCGGTAATTTCTTGTTTTAGGATTTCCACGCGTTTCTGAGCTTTCCTTTTGATTCTAAACTCTTCCTTAGATAGATATCAAGCTTTGGGAAGGTTTATACCACTTTAATCTCTCTAAAATTACCTAAAATCGGCCACACACGTGACTTTCCATATTTTGCTGTTGAGATAAAAATCCGTCGATTGAGCCCAGTTTAATCGATTTCAACACCCATGTTAGATTCCTAGACCCATAAGGAGTCTACCCTATGAATATAAGAGGTTTAATCGACCTCAAACTCCTCCAAATCACTACCACCAAAACTGCCAGAAACGTGTATAT
>JAJJMB010002020.1:17323528-17388490 GCA_023531105.1 Papaver atlanticum | reverse complement strand
AAACTCCTCCAAATCACTACCACCAAAACTGCCAGAAACGTGTATATATTTTGGTTTTGGTTTCCCGCCAAAATTTAGAATTTGAACGTAAAGGGGTAAGGTTACCCCTTATCCAGTGGTCGCCCCTTATCCGTTGCTGGAGTCCGCATAACGCTCGTCCCTTGGGTTGCATTTGTCAACTTTTTGAGCCAATTTCGCCGCAAAAGCTTATTTCTCCAAAAACACCTACAAAGAGATAAAATACCAAAATAAGTACAAAAATGGGTACTAATAATATACACAATAGAGATGAAAATAGACACATAAATGCGTCTATCAGAGCCACAAATGGAGGGTTGAAGATGGCACATGCAGCTGAATGTGCGACTAGCGCTCCTTCAACTCCAGAAGATTCTTCAGAAACGATTGTGCCCATGGCCACAGGCGTGGTTTCCACTATTGAAAGCGCAGCAACATCTTCTCCATGATTAATCTCCATCTCAGGGTTATCCACAGACATGGTTTCTATGATTGAAGGTGCAACAACAACTTCATCGTGGTTAATCTCCATCTCATGGTTATCTCCAGTTACAGTTTCATTCTGTAAATCACCGATTGAATATTTATTTCATATCGGAAAATAAATAATCAAAGAAGAAAAGAAAACGTGTGTGACTTACCAACTCATCTGCTGGCTCACTAGAAAAGTTAAACTCACCGCTACTACATTCAGAAGTGCTTCTATCATCGTCGCCGGATTCTGAATCTTTTTCTTCCTCATCTTCACCTTCGAGAGACTCAGTATCGCCATATTCCTCCTCTAGAGGCGCCATATTTTGGCCACGTGCAAGTCTGGCAAAGGCGTTCATGTCATCAAGGCCCTGAATTAAAAGAGGAATAATCAATGAAGATAATCCGAAATATTTAAATAATCTGGCCAGGTAAAAAGGAAAATCATACATACTTGCATATTCGAAGAATTAAAGACTATTGGGGCTGTTGAAGCTGATCGGATACCACATGCACGACTTTTTGACCTCCGCTCCTTTATCTGGGGACTGTTGTCACCTTGGTCACAAGATTTTCGTTTACCCGAAGGAAGCGGTTTCAACAACTTGTGATTTTCTAAGGTCTTGGAAGAAGGCTTTCCGCGTGGATCCTTCACGATGTTCTGCACGAATTGATGAAGAGCGAGAAATTCCTCTTGCCAGAATTCCTTATACTTGGGGGTAATTACCGGCTTTCTTCCTGGGAGCAAGAATGGAAGACTCTTCTTTGTCGCAAAAACACTGTTATCAAAAATAGATGTCAAAAGGTCTGTTGAAGGCGTCAATGGACGGTGGAATGGAATCCCCTGGTCGAAACCCATATGACGAGCAGCTCTGTCAACATTATAAAGAACCACTTCAAAAGATCCCTTGAAGAAATATGGGACATATCCAGGTATACAACTTCGCATAAACACGGTTTCTCCAATAATCATATTCTCTCTATCATAATGCAATGTTGTGCCCGAGACGGAAGCAAAAGTATCCGGCTGGACTATAGATGTGTGAGACGGTACCCAAGGACGAAAATTAATTACATACACGTTGTCAAAGAAATCGATGAGACTTAAACCAGGTTTTGGACGCTTCTTCAGCCAACGAAGTATCCTAGCTCCTCCATATGTATTGGAAAGCTAAGCTACAGGATTAGGAGCATAATCTTTGAAATGCTCCCACATCATGCCTGAAGAAAGGAAATGTTAACGTATGATTCTATCTTCATATATCCGTTAGAGGCATACATGTCCGCTGCTAGGCAATCCAGATGGGTATACAAGGAACCAAGAAACAAGATGCCTATAGGAAGAGCAACACCTTGCGCCAACTTAATAGCAAATTTAACGAGTTTCTGTCTTATTTCCTTCTTGCCGGAGCCATCATCAAAAACATCTCTAGACAACCACAAGGATAAAAACGCAGCGACACTGAGCGTGTCATTCAACACCTGATCCGGTTTCAGTTTCGTAGGAAACCATTCAGAAACCCACCAAGTATAGAAACATTTTTCATCATTTTCCTGCCGATTATATCCTTCGGCCTTCTTAACTAGAGTGGCGTGCATCATTTCTCCTTCCTACAATCGGAAGATTCAGCAGAACAGCTACACTCTCTAAAGTAATAGTCATCTCGCCCCCATCTACATATGGCCGTGTGAGTAGACATACACCATCTAGAGATGAAAGTAATCAAACCTGCAACATATTTCCTAATACGAAGTATTGCAGACGCCATGACAGCATCCGCGATTTGTGCCTTAATTAGATTATTCCTGACATGGTCATTACTCATCATGTATCTCATTCATCCATCATAAGAACGCAGTGGGTTGTGGGAGATCTTGAATTCAATGGGAGAAGCCGGATACTCTTTCCTCTGGAGACAAAATCGCATCACATGCTCGGGAGAAATCGACTAAACAGTTCCTTCATTCTCTTAATCGGTAAGGAGGGTTATTACATGACTGGGATGTGTCCTTGCAACTGTGTAAGACCTTGTGAAGCATTCATCATTTACATTCGGCCTATCTTTGGAATTATTAACACTTCCTAGTGTAGCAGCAGAAACATCTCCATGTGACATCTTATTCAAACAAGAATTTCTTAAGTTACTGTTCACTTTTGAGTAACTACAATGAAAAAAAATGGGAAAAGAGTCACTACTTCATACTTCAAAAGAGAAGAGTCATACGTGCAAGTTCTTGTCAGAATTTGATATAGCCGCTAATCGTCGAAATAACATGGAGTTCGTATGCCAACAACAAAGAAAATTTTCATGGGAAATTTTCTTTTGGCCGCAGAACATCACGCCCACGGCCAAGAAGAGTGGAGACTTGCGCCCACTCGAACAAAAAAAAAAGAGCAAAAAATTTCCGCGGGAATTATGCCTGCGGCCGAAAACCTAAAACTAGATTTTTATAAAAAAAACAACAGCATTTACCTCAAATCCTCCTGCTGGCCTCACTATGATCCTGTTGTCGTTGATCGCTTTTACTGATGCTATTAGTCCTCGCTCCAACACTATTGACAAAAGAAGATTCACTCATGACTGAATGGGATTTCAAAACTATGGATGCAACACATACAACTGGAGTCCATACAAAAGGTAAAGAGAAGAAAGGAAGGGAGCGAATGGATTTACCTTACTGCTAATGGCTGACGAATCATGGTGGAGATGCTGACGACGACAATAAGGGAGCACCAGCTGCTACAGAAGTGGAGCGAGTAAATAAAAAATAAAAAAAGGAGGGGAGTTAGCGTCCCTTTATACACACGCTGTTTTGGGAGTTCGAGTGGAAGAAGGAATCCATCTTGGATTCACGCACGGACGAAGGCAGCCGGACCCGCTAAGCCAACTCCTACGGACGAACTAGCAGTGTGCCAGGACCAAGTCCGCTATCCGCACGATCCCATGACTCGAAGAACAATTTTGTCTCTCCTGGTAACTTTCATCTCCTTGCTCATGTTAATTTACTTCTTCGTCTATCACCATCCATTGCTTACCCCGCAACAATGTCACTGTTACGTACTAAGCAGTGGACTTAATGTTGATGGTGGTTTTTAGTTCAGGGATAAAATTGTAAAACCTTGTATCTAATCTGCCGTCATTCTGCAAAGAGACTGAGCCATTTAAAAGTGATGAGTGCCCAGGCCTCTTTCTCTACATATGTATTGAGCAATTCAATATATTTATATGAAATTTATCCAGAATGGTTCGTGTAGCAATAACCCCAAATATCATGTAAATTTTATCTTCTCGCCTGCATTATTCATTAATGTACGGCTTATTGAGTATCTTTCCTATGCTACGTTCCACGGCTGAACCCTTAATATTGATATGACATGACAATTAGTGTTAACTCGCAGCTGAGTAGCATGAATTTCTCGAAGTATCAAGATTAAGGTCTGCATGAAAGCACTCAGTAAGAAGACGTGCTAACTGCTCTCTGAGAATAAAATTAAAGAATTTTGTGTCAACACACATAATTTATCAAATTTGATCAATTTTGTGATAGCTCGCAAGATTCAAATTTTGGCCTAATTAATTTGCAGAAATTATGTTGTTTTTTTTTGCGCCCTGCACAATATCTCGAACCTTATTGGTCGATACCAAACCTAGGTAAGCTAGGAAATTAATCCGTCATGGAGCTAGTAGGAGCAAAGTCCTACCAAAAATCAGAAAACAAGAAATAAAAAGGAGCTGCGGTGAATGGGAACAGCAGCAAGAGGAGGCGTGGCCACACCACTTGGCTGACCAATTTGACTCAGCAGGCGCCACTTGTGGCCGTCTTGTCACTCTCCATGTTGCCACTTTACAGCCCCTTTCCCATCGGCTAATCAAATCGCTTTAAATGCGCCACACGCACTTTTAAACAAAGGTTGAAGTTGGCTGGTCGACAGACCTAAATTCCTTAAATAATTTAATATAGACTGCCCATGTCAGTCTTAAAATGATCAAGTCCGTAAGTTTTGGCCAGTCGATTTATCAAACCTAGCCGCCTCCTAACATGGTCGGACAAGCGCCATCATGTACACTGGCGGGCCTGCTAATGCCCAGGACAATCGGCCTCCATCTAACTCACAAGCGGAGCCACCAAACGCTTATCCCAAAACAGTTGGCCACGCGAGCTACAAAACTCTAATTTTATTAAGCGGCATTACATTACTGCCACAAAACGATCTTTACCGCCCAACTTCGCCAGCCGAATTGATCGTCCTAGATTTAATCTCGATCAACGGGCAAGTTTCAAATATGCTCACCAGCGGCTTGACTACAGTGCTGTCTGGTCGAACAACTCCCAACGCGCCGCTAGCACATAAAACCGTTAGCCCAAAATAGGTTGGCCACACGGATTTTAGAGTTGACCATTCTGATCTCAACACCTTCTTCGCTTCCCTCCTTAAGATCAACCCTTCTCCTTCACTTTGTGAACGAAGAAAGACTGGAACGGCCATTTCTTGGTTTAGGCCAGGATTGTACAGATTGATCTCTCGAATCTAAAGTACTCCCGTGCAGTGCATTTGTTTAGGGTTTAGATTCGTTTCTCGGCGGAACACCCAAATTTATCAAAACCAGCAGAATCGGTTTTTACCCCCAAACATCAACATACTTTGAACACGAATAGTAACTCTTATATTTTATTGTTCAAAGATATTCCTTAATTACTCAAGGAGATCCCGGTCCGAAATAAATTAAGAATCTTTTATTCTTTAATTACCAACAATTAAATGCATATCTCTAGAGAATAAATATTAGTAATGTGCATTTACTAATTGGAGATTTTCTATTGAGAGATTTCGGAAAATATTGGACAAAGCATTTCCCAGAATTATGAAAACCGAATGGGCGTTTATTTCATATCTTGAGAATACTTTCGGTTTTGGAAATTCCTTGGTGTCCAAACATCATTGGTCTATAAATACCTAAGTTTGCATTTCTTGCAAACTATCCTAAGAGCCAGGCAAACTTCATCTTTTTGTTGTTTCTGGTGGAGCCGTCTATTCGGAGAGGAAAGTACCCTAATTAGGAGAAATCTCTTACGACCGCTCATTTAAAGAATACTGTGGGATCAAGAAGCTCTACGAGTAGCGTTGGTGGGTAACTAGATAATTGCAGTTTATTAGTTTTCGATTGATTTGATTGACTAACGGTTGTTGAACTTTGATTGCACCTAGTTTGTTTATTCTTGAGAATCTTCTCTTCTGATATAAGATTAGCTTAAACTAGATCGAAGTGTCGATGGGATCTTTAGAACTGTTTGTAGATCTAAAGACATCTTGTGATAATCCCATTGTTAACATACTCCATTCTGTGCGTGATTGATCACAAGAGATTCAAGTGGTGTTGTGCAGGTTTAATTGAAGATTAAAGAAGATTTGAAGACGAAGAAGATTTCTTATTGGTTTCTCATATCTTTGTGTAGCACAAACCTTGATCGGATGGGATCCAACTAGAATTGGATTTATTCGATTGATTAGTTGCGTGAGATCGGTAACACCTAATAGTTCTCTTGAGATCTATTTTGATTGTTACAAATCCGAATATTATTGCTTAGGTAATAGAGATTGGATTGATCTAACCAGGCAGAGGAGTTTATTAGTTTAAATGGAAGAGCCTGCATATGACTTGAGATATCTTTATCTGGAAAGAATCAAGAGAGTTATTACCAAACAAATTTGTTATTCCTTTACTGTTTGGAATACGATCCAAAGGAATTGTTCCAGTGCGTGCACTTATTGAATGTCAGAAGCGCAGGGATACTAAAGAAACTAAGTGAACTAGGGTTAGTTTCTTGGTCTCAACTATACGAAGTTGGTTTAGATTTTGTATAACGGCTTAATTCTGAGAGTATTCAATTCTGGACTAGGTCCCGGGGGTTTTCTGCATGTGCGATTTCCTCATTAACAAAATCTTGTTGTGTCTTTTACTTTTCTATTTCCGCAATTATAATTGTTCATTATAATTAGAAGTAAAATACACAAACGTTTGCCCCGCTTTACTTGATAGTGATCCTATAGAGTTTGGTTGATTCCTAACCTATTATCAAGTAATCACACTTTTATTGTCGTATTGTCTCGATCTCGTATCCATAGACGATCACACATAGTGTGAATACCGATTTATCGGATTATCTCGAATTTTTCCATAGACAATCACTTTCGGTAAGAGGACTTATATGTGGATAAATTAAAGATTATGGTGTATTTGGGTACCCTCATCTTTTCACTCACCAATCAATATGGTTTTTCAATCAGCATGAATACCTCCACTCATCCTTATAAGTAACATCAGTTATCCCATCTTAGAGAGAGAAAAATGTATTTGAATTAGAAGTAATAGTCATTCTCCAACATTAAGTTACACAAAAGACAAATATAATTAATTGACATTCCCCAACCCCTTGGGGAAACCAGACAAGAGAGTGCCACCCTTTGCTATCCTTACGATGCCTTAAAGCATTATTGGTTCCCTTTAGGTTGTACTCTCCAGACTTACCACCAATCCACACAATTATATCCTCAATAAGAGTATCAATTTTACCTATATTTATATCTAAAATATTGTTGTCCAAAGCATTAGCAAGGTTGAGAGGAAAAACTATTCACCATTTACCGTGCAGTTGCTAACTATAGCTTCAATATGGTATTCAGAGTCATAAGTCATTTGGTGAGGAGAATAAGTTAAAAAGATGGCCTTGGGCGAGCAACTTATTATTCCAAAATTTGGTATTTTTTCCATTGCTAATAAGATAGATAATAGATTTTGTAGTATTCTCTCCAGAAGCAGATGTTAGAAGCAAAAAAGTTAATTTTGCTTCTTGAAAAAGCGGGGGTCTAACAACCACACCCAATATTTCGTTCGGAAATCTGTATGGACTAACTCCAATATAATTCCAAGAGAATCAACTAGACAGTCAGACTCAATCAAGGAAATATATCCAAGAGTTATATCTCTGTTTCTCAATGAATCGGCAAATCAAACAGGTAGGAATCCACGAGCCTGAATATTATGAGAAACAACTTGAACGGTATCGAAGACCAATGTTCAAGTGTCAATCAATTTCAATCAACAACCAAAGGTTGGATTTACCAATTGATTGAACTACGCACAACCTGTGAAATTTCAATTATATAAACAAATATAATGCGGAAAATAACTAACATAGACACCAGAAATTTTGTTAACGAGGAAACCGCAAATGCAGAAAACCCCCGGGACCTAGTCCAGATTTGAACACCACATTGTATTAAGACGCTACAGACACTAGCCTACTACAAGTTAACTTCAGACTGGAATGTAGTTGATCCCTAACCAAGTCTCACACCGATTAAGGTACAGTCACGTTCCTTACGTCTCTGAATCCTAGCGGGACTCTATGCACTTGATTCCCTTAGCTGATCTCACCCATAACTAAGAGTTGCTATGACCCAAAGTCGAAGACTTTATTAAAAAAAATCTGTCTCCCATAGAAAAGTCTATTCTGATAGATAAATCTGTCTCCCATAGAAATAGCTACGAAGTTTTTGTTCCGTCTTTTGATAAATCAATGTGAACAGGAATTATTTGATAATTCGGTCTTATATTCCCGAAGAACAGCCTAGAAATATCAATCACCTCATAATAACTTAACTATATGGTAGAACAAGTTATTGTGGAATCACAAAGAATGAGATGAAGAGCTTTGTGATTACTTTTTATATCTTACCTATCGTAGATAAATCTCGAGCAAATCTTAGAGAAGATAATACTCAATACGATAGAAAAGTAAGATCAGAACACGCAACTACAGAAAAAATAGTTAGGTATGACTTCACAATCCCAATGAAGTCTTTAAGTCGTTAACCTATAATGGTTTTAGGAAAAACCTAGGTTATAGGAGAATCGACTCTAGTTCGCAACTAGTATCACACAGGAGGTGGGGGATTAGATTTTCTAGTTGCTAGAGTTCTCCCTTATATAGTCTTCAAATCAGGGTTTGATAGCTTTGAAACAAAGCAATCAATATTCACCGTTAGATGAAATCCTGATTTAAGATTCAAGCTAAGTTTGCTTAAAACAAAAACAATATCTCTCCACTGTTAGATGGTCTTAGCTTGTTACACAAAAGTGAAACATACCTTCATTTAGATATGGGTAACCGTACCTAAACGTGTATATTGAGTTGGATCAATAACAGTTAACCGATGTTAGAGCGCTGCTCGGTCGAACTCGCAAGTGTTGCTATCTCAAGCTTGTTTGTCAATGTAAGTTATAAAAACTATATGTCTTGATTTCTAGTCTACTTATAGCGATTTATCGGACTATGATAGATTGTGTAGTTCAGCATTAGACTCCACGACATTCATTATTTGAAGACGAAGAACTACTAAGGAGAGCTTGTGGAACTTCATCAACAAAAGGTATGTGGAGACTGAAACTCATCTATCACTTGGAAAGTCTATTTTTACTCTGTCTCCTATATTGAGACAAAAGTCGCATTGCTATATAGTATTCGATTATGCACATTTGAGATTTCGAGCTAAGTATAACTCGCTTACATATTTCTCGAAATATGTGTTGGTAAGCTTTCGCTTCAACCAAGTTCATCTTATATTCTTGATGAAAGTCAAAAGATGATCATGTGAAAATCGCCGAGTATCGTCTTACATGGCTTGTGTGATTTGAAAACTATATAAGGGAGAACTCTAGCAACTGGGAAACCTAATCCCCACACCTTATGTGTGATACTAGTTGCGACTAGAGTCGATTCTCCTTTAACTTTGGGTTTTCTCCAAAACCCTGTAGGTTAACGACTTGAAGACTTCATTGGGATTGTGAAGCCAGACCCAACTATTTTCTCTGTAGTTGCGTGTTCTGATCTTACTTATACTATCATGATTGAGTATTATCTTTGCTAAGATTTGCTTGAGATTTATCTCCGATATGTAAGATTAAAAGTAGTCACAAACATCTTCGTCTCATCGTTTTTGATTCCACAATATCTTGTTTCGCTTCCATAAGATTAAGATTATTGTGAGGTGATTGAAATTACTAAGCTGTTCTTCGAGAATATAAGTCCGGTTTATCAATTAGTTCCTGTGCACCTTGATTTATCAAAAGACGGAACAAAAATCATAGGTATTTCTGTAGGAGACAGATTTATCTATTCCAATAGACTTTTCTGTGTGAGAAAGATTTGTTTATCAAGTCTTCGACTTTGGGTCGTAGCAACTCTTGGTTGTGGGTGAGATCAGCTAAGGGAATCAAGTGCATAGAATCCTGTTGGGGTTCAGAGACGTAAGGAGCGCAACTGTACCTTGATCAGTGTGAGATTTATTAGGGATAAACTACATTCCAGTACGAAGTTCATTGGTAGTAGGCTAGTGTCTGTAGCGGTTTAATACAGTGTGGTGTTAAAAGCTTGACTAGGTCCCGGGGTTTTTCTGCATTTGCGGTTTCCTCGTTAACAAAATTTCTGGTGTCTGTGTTATTTCTTTTCCGCATTATATTTTGTTATTGAAAAGACGAGGGTACCCAAATATACCTCAATCTAAAACTTTTCCACCTATAAGTCCTCTTACCGAAAGTGATTGTCTATGGACTTAGTCGAGACAATACAACGAATCGGTATTCACACTTTGTGTGATCGTCTATTGATACGAGATCGAGACAATACAACAATCAAAGTGTGATTACTTGATAATAGGTTCGGACTTAACCAAACTCTACAGGATCACTATCAAGTAATACGGAGTTAATGTTTGTGTAATTTACTTTAAATTATAATAACAACAATTATAATTGCGGAAAACAAAAGTAAATGACACAGCAAGATTTTGTTAACGAGAAAACTGCAAATGCAGAAAAATCCCAGGACCTAGTCCAGAATTGAATACTCTCAGAATTAATCCGCTATAATAACTCAACCTAACTTCGTATAGTTGAGACCAAGAAACTAAACCTATAGTTCACCTAGTTTCTTCAGTATCCCTGCGCTTCAGACATTCAATAAATGCACGCACTGGAACAATTCCTTTGGTTCGTATTCCAAACAGTAAAGGAACAACAAATCTGTTCGGTATCAACTCTATTCAATCCAGTGATATGAGTTAGACAAACGCTCTTCTATTTAATCCAATAAACTCCTTTGTCGGGTTTAGATCTATCTAACAAACAACTAACAAGTAGTCGAGTTTAGATTTTTCAATCAATAATAGGATCTATCCATATACTAAATACTGATGTCGATCTACGCAACTAATCAATCAAATCTACCAAAAGATAAACCGATTATAGTTGGATCCCATCCGATCAAGTTTTCTGCACACCAAAGATTATGAACCCAAATCAGAAATCTTCATCGTCTTAAAATCTTCTTAAATCTTCAATAAACACCTGCACACAACAACTGGAATCTCTTATGATCAATCACGCACAGACGGAGTCTGTTAACAATGGATTATCACAAGACGTCTTTAGACCTATAAACAGTTCTAAAGATCTCGTCGACACTTCGATCTAGTTTGAGTGAATCTTATATCAGAAGAGAAGATTCTCAAGAATAAACAAACTAGGTGCAATCAAAGTTCAACAACCGTTAGTCAATCAATTCAAATTGACAACTAATAATATTGCAATTATCTAGTTTCCCACCAACGGTACTCGTAGAGCTTCTTGATCCCAAAGAAGTCTTTAAACGATTGTAAGAGATTTCTCCTAATTAGGGTACTTTCCTCTCGGAATAGACGGCTCCACCAGTAATAACACAACTAGGTAGTTTTGCTGGCTCTTAGTATAGTTTACATGAAATGCAAACTTGGGTATTTATAGACCAAGGAAGTTTGGACACCAAGGAATTTCCAAAATCGAAATATTCTTAAGATATGCAATATATTTCCAAATCGGTTTTCATAATTCCTAGAAATGCTCTGTCCAAAAATAACCGAAAACCTACTAGAAAATCTCCAATTAGTAAATGCACATTACCAATTTTTATTTTCCAGAGATATGCATTTTAATTGCTGGTAATTAAAAGCATATAAAAATTAACATCCTGAATTAAAAGATTCTCAACTTATTTCGGTCTGGGATCTCCTTTAGCTATTAAGGAATATCTTTGAACAATAAAAGATAAGAGTTACTGAACATGTTCAAAGTATGTCGACATCTTAATTCTTTGTAAATCCTCTTTCATATTTACAATCTTGGAACCGATTATACCACACTTCCAAACAAGTTTAGAACTGGTTCATCTGATTTGCAAGAAATATGTGATTAATCAAATCAACACACTAATCATGGGTTTATGGTTCTACCAAACACAAGGATCGGTTCTACCTTAATACGGTTATTGGGACAGGTTACATCAGTTACCAAATTGGTCACATCAATTACCAGGACTGGTTACCATATTCTCATGGTATTACTTGTGATCGGTCACACCGGTTACCAGGATCGGTTACACCAATTACAAGGATCGATTACTACTCTTTTGTGATCGGTCACACCAATTACTAGGATCGGTTACACCAATTACTAGGATCGGTCACACCAATTACAACTATCGATCATACCATCTTAGGTGATTACTTAGGATCGGTTACACTAATAAAAGTCATACCAATACATAAGTCAGGCATTGTGACTAGTTTTACCAAGATACATAACAAGTTATGATCGGTTCTACTAACTCACACATATTGGTAATCCAAAGATATGCAATGAATAACAATACCAATAAGCCTAACGATTTCCCTTTCGATTCATAAAAAAAGTTCATGAATGTACTTCCTTTAAACGAATGTAAACATTGTTTCCTAGGATGAAATCTTCACCCATACCCATACACATAATCAAAATAGCATTCATACGATTATGTCGATGTCTTATATACGAAGTTCAAAAGATAAGCGTTATACTTCGTATTCTAATTACTTAACATTATGTCTACTAGAGTATAATCATTCACAGCTTCGCAGTTATGTTTTCAATATAGCACGACTTAAAAGATACGTTGGGAATTAAACAGTTCAAGTCAAAATATTACTAACCTCAAGATGAAGGATGATGTAGTCGATGTAGCTCTTTACTTCTTCACATTCTTCAAGTAATACTTGTATGTCTCATTATCCTAATCTTTCTAGCCTAACCTATACGAAGTTGTCTCTAGTACATAATCAAGCGACTCTTACATTGAGTTTTGATTCACTAAAATATGACAACCAAACTTGACATACCAACGCTTGGTGGGTTCAACCGAGCTATGCTCTAACAGTTTTATAATAGAAATATCACAGGTTGTGCGTTAAGTTCAATCGGTTCTTGAATCTGACCTTTGGGTTGTTGATTGAATTGACTGACACTTGGATATTGGTTTGTGATACCATCCAAGTTATTTCTCTTATATTCAATCGGGCTCGCAAATTCCTACCTGATTGATTGCAGATTAAATTGAGAAATAGAGATATAACTCCTTGATATACTTTTCTATAGATTGAGTCTGACTATCTAGTTGATTCTCTTGAAAGTATATTGGGGTTTGTCCATTCAGATTTTCGAACAAAATATTGGGTGTGGTTGTTAGACCCCCTCTTTTTCAATTGGTATCAGAGCAGTCAAACATGTTTAAGACCTTATAAGTCTGTGTTTGTAGCGATCTGAATATGGACAGTTATGTTATCTCTTACAAACGCATCGCCAGAAATAAAAGTTCCGTTTCTCTGAGATCTATTAGAGAGAAAGATTTGTCAATCTCTAATATAGACGAACCTAGTGTTCCAATGAAACAGACTTGCATTGACAAGTGTTACCCTGATTACCTTACCAATGAGTCTGACTCTGAAGTTGAAAGGGAAGCATCCAAAGAGAGTGCAGTGATTCTAAAACTTGTTAGAATCCAGGCTGATGATGTCAATCGGTTGAAACACAAAGTCAATGTTCTTGTTGGTATGGTAAATGAGCGTGACTCTCTTCTAAAGGTTCTTCGAGAAGAAAATGCCTCAGTCTGTTCTTCACGAACTCTACTTGAGCAAAAACTCAAAGGGGATGCTTTGGAAATTGAACATCTCTTGAGTAAACTCTCTGTTCAAGAATGTTCCAAAGAGTCCACTATACCAATTGCTTCTAACTTAACTGTAAAAAATTCAGTTCCAGAAGAAAAACCAAAATCCCTTCATGTTGGAAAAGATGTGCTTGTGTCTTCCTCTAATCAAGGAATATCCACATCACATGGAAGGAAGAAGTCTCCCAACGATGGTGTTGAGGTTGTTTTCTCTAGTCACTCTGGTGATCAGAAAGTGTGTCTCTTTTGTGACTCAAAAGAACTTGTTGAAGAAAAGAGGAAATCTTGGTTGAATGACAATTCTATTGTTCGTCTTCAACATACCTTAGACTTAATTATCAAAGGTGTAACTAATATCCGTATGTCTAAACCAATTGTTTTTAGTACTCACCCTATGTGTTCTACCAGGAAAGTCAGTTCGATGTGTTCCTTAAATGTTCAAGATAATAAACTCCCTTACCCAAACTGTCAAAGAAGAGTTCAGGGATCTTCTTCTAAAAGTGGAGATAATGTTGTTGTTGATGTGAAAAATGTACCAGAATAAGGAAGCAAAAATGGAGATATGGAAGACAACCTAAATCTAATAATTAAAGGATATAAAGAGATCGTCAAAAGGCTGTCAATTCCCTCTAGAAAAAATACTTCAAGTAAGAACAAAAACTATGCATCATATCTTGATGATAGTAAATATTATGATAACTTTTCATATCATAATTGTTTTCCTTCAAAGGTCAGGAGAAAGAGGTCTAACCGAAAACAACGTTCATTTGATGAGCTTAAAACTCATACTTGTGCTAATTAATCACAAGGTTGAAATCTCACTCACAAAAAATCCCGGTGGAGTGAGATTTGATCAGGTATACTTGATGGAAAAGTGTTTTCAGATTCTCTGGCTATTTTCTTATCGTGCTTAGCTGGATTATCATTCACAAACATGTTTGCATAAGTATTTGTGTTTTATTTTGTCAAGCTTTTGATTTTTAATTTCTTCTTGAAATTTTATTGGGTCAAATTTGCTACTCTTATGCTCTAAATTTTTCTCCTGTGAGAATATAAAATTTATTGAGCTAAGACTTGTGCAACTTTCACTCAGCAAATACTTCTTTGCAAACACTCTTGTTGGATTGCATCCTTCATTGCTTTTTTTTTTTTCTCCTATGGGCCAAGTTTGTGTTCGTACGGGTACCCTTGTTACATGTCTCAGACCGACTTTGGAAACCTAAAAACTGTCTTCCTGAGGAACCATTTAAATAACAAAACCTGTTTTTGAGAGAGTACGCTTACTCCAGGTGTTTTTCTCAAGAATGGCATCTCCTTCGGGAACTTGTACCTTTGCAAAAGGTTTTCTTGATATAGGTTTTGGTCTCAAACTCAAAGAGGAGGAGAAAGGAACACTCGTGGAAGTTGATGACACATCTCCTCAATCTCCTGATAACTTTTCAGATATTGAGGATGATGAAGAGATTTCTGCTGAAGATATTCAAGATTTTATCAGTCAGTTTAACGATGCAAAGCTGCTGCTTATTTATACTCTAAAAGAGCTTGATGTGTTAAGAACTGAGTTGATAAAGGTTAACTCTGACCTTGCTCTCATGAAGACACGAGTTAAGGTTCGTCTCAATAAGGATATCGTGTCCGAAGATGCGGTCGACTCCATCTATCACAAACTTGAAGGTCTTGAGACTTGTGAAGGTTCCGGCTGTGAACTCTGATTATTGCTTGTGATCATTTGTTCTTCTTTAATTTGTTTGGTTTGTAATAATCTAGAAAATTTCTTATGAGAATTTATTCTTGTATTTTTAAGAAGGATAACTAGGGTTTGGAATAGCAATTATTGTGAGCACACATAGCTATTGCCAACGTTTTCATCTTGCAATGTTTTTAGATTTATTTAAATTCTAAGTTATTTGGAAGATGATTTTTGCAGTATTAATCTTTATGGTTTTATATATTGCAAATTGTTATGGGATATGTTGTTTACGTCCGTGAACCTTGACTGTCCCATATATGTCAAAAGTTAAGTCTTTCATATGTCATTATGCAAATATTGATAAAAGATTGAATGAACTTTTGACAAACAAAAGTTAAGCCTATTATGTAATATGCAAATATTGATGGAAGATAGGATGAACTTTTGTTTACAAAGATTAAGTCTATTATATGTCATTTTCAAAATAGTGATGAAAAATAGAATGAATCTTTGATTATTCCGCCGTATTGGTCTTTCCCTGATCCACATCTTTGTGTATGTACTGTGTTGCTCCGTAAGCTTTCTTATGTTGAGCATGGCCAATTGAATTGATCATTTTCCTTGTGGTTAATTTAATTGAGATTTTTGGATACAAATTCATGTTTCATGTTATTTATTAATGTCCAAAGAAATCCTTCTTTTCTTGTGAAAAGTAAGGCCGCTCTTGTTGTTCTTTCAGGAATGACATTTTATGGGGGAGAATTCTTATTTGAATTTGTGCTTAATTTCCAAATCTTTGTGGGGAGTGCGGCTGTGGAATATTGTAGGAGTTTTCTTGTATCTTTATAAACTCCTTGATGAATACACTAAGTTTCGACTACGTGAAATCATCGAAACAAGTTGATATGTTCTCTTTTGGTCATGAAGTATCTCTATGAAAATTTCATTAGGATCCCACTAGTTTTCGTACCTTTGCCAATTTATATTGACAAAAAGGGGGAGAATTAATTTTTAGTTCACACTACAAATACATATGGTTTACGGATCATTATATAAGGGGGAGTGGTTTTCATGTGAGATGAAGTATTGACTAAGGGGGAGTGATACATATCACCATAGTATTGTTGTCAAAGTTGTGATACAATTGGATTTTGATGTTGTGTAATAATACTATGACACTGTATTACAATGATTGAGAGAAACTTTTTTCTCATTGTTATTGCTACGGATCTTCAACAACTATGATGCTGAGTTGAACACGTTCAGAATCACTGGAGTACTTGGAAGTGACGAATATTTCGTGTAATGTTAAAAAACCAAGGAGATCAAGCATTTGGATGAGAAGCTACAAAGTTTATTTATTTTGTAATCCATATGTATTGATAGTTTTGTCACTAAAATTGACAAAGGGGGAGATTGTTAGAGCACTGCTCGGTCGAAATCGCAAGTGTTGCTATCTCAAGCTTGTTTGTCAAAGGGGGAGATTTTTAGTCTACTTATAGCGATGTCTCGAACTAGGATAGATTGTGTAGTTGAGCATTAGACTGCACGACGTTCATCATTTGAAGACGAAGAACTACTAAGGAGAGATTGTGGAACTTCATCAAGAAAAGGTATGTGGAGACTGAAACTCATCAATCACTTGGAAAGTCTATTTCTACTCTATCTCCTATATTGAGACAAAAGTCGTATTACTATAGTTTTCGATTATGCACATTTGAGATTTCGAGCTGAGTTTAACTTGCTTACATATTTATCAAAATATGTGTTGGTAAGCTTTCTCTTCAACCAAGTTCATCTTATATTCTTGACGAAAGTAAAAAGATAATCATGTGAAAATCACCGAGTAACATCTTACATGGTTTGTGTGATACAATCATTTGGTGTAGACTTGGAATGTTTCGTTATGATTATTTCAATAACTTGAAAATTGCTTTGATGCTAATAGTTCGTGAAAACAGCTATTGTCATCCGCTAAGAATGTTTCAATGATTGAAATAGAGTTTAGAACACTTAACCACAATTGGATTATGAACATAGTATGTATTCTTACATATATGTAATCCATGTCCGGGAACCATAGTATGCATACCCGTATGCGTACCTTTTGGTTTGTAAAATTCCGGGTACCTAAGTACACATACCGGTATGCGTACTGGCGTAAGGTTTGGGTCCGAGAATTTCTGCTTATTTTGGAGGTATGCGTACCCGTTCGCATACTGGCGAACCCAAACTTGGTCCGGCTACTTAAGTATGTGTACCCGTTTGCATACTTGAGTGGTTAAAGTTCTTGAATCGGTTGTGACATGAACTAATACATTTATATAAAAAGGCATGCAATCTTTTGCAAACCGTGGCTATAATGTTCATGAATTGATTCGAGTGAATCAAACCGATTTTGCTTCAATTATGTTCTTGTATACTTCTATGAGAATATAGCAATTGAACAACTCTATAACTAGTTTCATTTGAGTCATTTGAACTAGTTGTGGTTAAGATTAATAAGGTTGATATGAAAGTGTTCATATAGCTAACTTTGGTTAACTACTGTTGAGCAAACCTAGTGTACACGTTTAGGTATGGTTACTCAAACCTAAATGAACGTACATTTCATTTGTGTATAACAATCTAAGTTCGATCTAACTGTTGAAAGATATTAGCTTAAGTCTAATCAGGTTTTCATCTAACGGTGAATATTGAATGCTTTGTTACCAAGGTAACTTAGATTGCAAACCCTAATTTGAAAACTATATAAGGGAGAACTCTAGCAACTAGGAAACCTAATCCCCACACCTTCTGTGTGATACTAGTTGCGATTAGAGTCGATTCTGCTTTAACCTTAGGTTTTATCCAAAACCCTGTAGGTTAACGACTTGAAGAATTCATTGGGATTGTGAAGCCATACCCAACTATTTTCTCTGTAGTTGCGTGTTCTGAAATTACTTCTACTATCGTGATTGAGTATTATATTTGCTAAGATTTGCTTGAGATTTATCTCCGATATGTAAGATTAAAAGTAGTCACAAACATCTTCGTCTCATCATTTGTGATTCCATAATATCTTGTTTCGCTTCCATACGATTAAGATTATCGTGAGGTGATTGATAATACTAGGATGTTCTTTGGGAATATAAGTCCGGTTTATCAATTGGTTTCTGTGCACCTTGATTTATCAAAAGACGGAACAAAATTCATAGGTATTTCTGTGGGAGACAGATTTATCTATTCCAATATATTTTTTTGTGTAAGACAGATTTGTTTATCAAGTCTTCGACTTTGGGTCGTAGCAACTTTTAGTTGTGGGTGAGATCAGCTAAGGGAATCAAGTGCGTAGAATCCTGCTTGGGTTCAGAGACGTAAGGAGCGCAACTGTACCTTGATCAGTATGAGATTGATTAGGGCTCAACTACATTCCAGTTCGAAGTTCATTGGTAGTAGGCTAGTGTCTGTAGCGGTTTAATACAGTGTGGTGTTAAAAGCTGGACTAGGTCCCGGGGTTTTTCTGCATTTGCGGTTTCCTCGTTAACAAAATTTCTGGTGTCTGTGTTATTTCTTTTCCGCATTATATTTTGTTATATAATAGAAATATCACAGGTTGTACGTTAAGTTCTATTAGAGCAGTGCTCGGTCGAACTCACAAGTGTTGCTATCTCAAGCTTGTTTGTCAAGTTTAGTTTCCAAAACTATAAGTCTGGATTTCTAATCTACTTATAGCTAAGTCTCAGATTAGGACAGTAAGTGTAGTTGAGCTTTAGAATCCACGGCGTTCATCGAATGAAGACGAAGAACTACTCAAGGGAACTTGTGGAACTTCATCAACAAAAGGTATGTGGAAACTTGAACTTATCTATCACTCAAAATTCTATCTATTTTATCTCCTATTTTGAGACAAAATTCGTATTTCTATATAGACTTCCATTATACACATTTGCAATTTCGAGCCGAGTTTATCTAGCTTAACTATTTCTCGAAATATCTGTTGGTAAGCTTTCGCTTTAGCCAAGTTCATCTTTACTCGTGACGAAAGTCATATTATTTCAATGACTTGAAAATCGCTTTGATGAAAATAGTTTGTGGATAACAACTATTTTAACATCCTCTAAGAAAGTTTCAATGATTGAAATAAGAGTATAGAACAAGTAACCATGTTTGGATATAAACATAGTGTGTTCTCACATTTGTGTAAAATTCCAAAAACCGGGAACCTAAAGTATGCGTACCCATACCCGTACACGTACTGGCGGTTGTTGGAAATTTGGGTAAGTTTGCGTACCCGTATGCATACTGGCGGAAGTTTCACGTCCGTGAATTTCTGCTGGAGTTTGGAAGTAAAAAACAAACTTAATCCGGGTACTTAAGTATGCGTACCCGTTTGCATACTTAAGCTGGTTACTTTCTAAAATCGGTTTGTTCATGAACTAAAACTTTTATATAATAAGGAATGCAATCTTTGCAAACTGTGGCTATAATGTTCATGAATTGATTCGAGTAAATCAAAATCGATTTTGCTTCGATTGTGTCTTGTATACTTCTATGATATCTAAACAATTGAACAACTCTCTAACTAGTTCATTTGAGTCATTTGAACTAGTTATGGTGAAGATGAATAAGGTTGATATGAAAGTGCTCATATGGCTAACCATTGGTTAACTATTGTTGAACCGAATAAGTTTACACGTTTAGGTACGGTTACTCAAACCTAAATGAAGGTACATTTCATTTATGTATAACAAGCTAAGTTCGATCTAACGGTTGAAAGATATTAGCTTGAATCTAATCAGGTTTTCATCTAACGGTGAATATTGAATGCTTTGTTACCAAGGTAACTTAGATTGCAAACCCTGATTTGATCTATATAAAGGAGAACTCTAGCAACTAGGAAACCTAATCCCCACACCTCATGTGTGATACTAGTTGTATAAGCTAGAGTCGATTCTCCTTTAACCTTAGGTTTTTCATGAAACCCTGTAGGTTAACGACTTAAAGACTACATTGGGATTGTGAAGCCAGACCCAACTATTTTCTCTGTAGTTGCATGATCTGATCTTGCTATTTTCTATCGTGATTGAGTACAATTGTAAGTTGGCTTGAGATTTATATCTACGATAGGCAAGATTGAAAAATAGTCACAAACACCTTCGTCTCATCATTTGTGATTCCACAATATCTTGTTTCGTTAATCGATTAAGATTATTATGAGGTGATTGATAATACTAGGATGTTCTTCGGGAATATAAGTCCGGGTTATCAATTGGTTCTTGTTCACCTTGATTTATCAAAAGACGGAACAAAACTCGTAGGTATTTCTGTGGGAGACAGATTTATCTATTCCAATAGACTTTTTTGTGTGAGACAGATTTGTTTATCAAGTCTTCGACTTTGGGTCGTAGCAACTCTTAGTTGTGGGTGAGATCAGCTAAGGGAATCAAGTACATAGTATCCTGCTGGGATCAGAGACGTAAGGAGCACAACTGTACCTTGAATCAGTGTGAGATTGATTAGGGTTCAACTACAGTCCAGACCGAAGTTAGCTTTGTAGTAGGCTAGTGTCTGTAGCGGCTTAATACAGTGTGGTGTTCAAATCTGGACTAGGTCCCGGGAGTTTTCTGCATTTGCGGTTTCTTCGTTAACAAAACTTCTGGTGTCTGTGTTATTTCTCCTCCGTATTATATTTTGTTATATAATTGAAATATCACAGGTTGTGCGTTGAATCGATCAATTGGTAAATACAACCTTTGGTTGTTGATTGAAATCTATTGATCCTTGAACATTGGTCTTTGGTACCATTCAAGTTATTTCTCTTGTATTCAATCGGAATCGCAAATTCCTATTTGTTTGATTGCGGATTGAATCGATAAATTGAGATATAACTCTTTGATATACTTTTATTAAGATTGAGTCTAACTGTCTAGTTGATTCTCTTGAAAGTATATTCGAGTTAGTCCATACAGATTGCTAAGCGAAATATTGAGTGAGGTTTTTTTACCCCCGCTTTTTCAATTGGTATCAGAGCGGGCAAACACTATAAACCTGATAAGTTTGTGTTTGACTGATCCCTAAAGTTTGTCCCCATGGGAAATTTCCTTGGGAAACTTTCTCTTGGCATCTGTAACGCACGCCAGAATTCCTTAAAGATTGTTCAGAGATTATTATGGACTAAACCTATGGTTTCCCATGATAATATCATTCCATCTAAGACTTTGGAAAACTTAGATGATAAGAAACAATCTAGAGGAATAATTAAAAGTTCTTCTAAGAAAGGAAGCTTGAAAAAACGTGGTTAACGCTCAAAGATATGGAATCTCACTAGGTTAACTCTTAATCTATTTTAGGAATACTATCGTGATGGATCGATTGATAAAGATCTATTTAAAGCATTTGAAAACGTTTTTAGATTCTTAGAAAAGCTTAATTCGATTAAGAATAAGAATCGCTCTGATAAAAGTTCGTTACATGGAAAATCATGTAATCATGATGTACGAACTAAACATGTTGTCAACACATGTGGGTCCAATAAAACGGGTTCTCGTGTTGTTGATACAGGTTTAAGACATTAGAAAAATCTCATTTATGGTCATATGAAAAGGAAGTTAGAAAGCTCTGTTAATCCTGATTATCATCATTACTATGATTATATCACTGGTACTGTTCAAAAATATCAACCGGAAATGGTGCATGATGATCACTCTGCACATCTTGCCACTTGGTAACTTGTTTGGCGCTACCCCATTTGTATATATATTTTCCAACAAATATATTGTCTCCAACTAAACTCGTCAAGAATACGATGAACTTAGTTAAAGCTAAAAGCTACCAACACATATTTCGAGAAATTGATAAGCGAGATAAACTCGGCTCAAAATATCAAATGTGCATAGTGTAAAAGTCTATATAGCTTTACGACTTAGTCTTATTAGAAGATGAAAAGGAATAGACTTCTGAGTGATAGATAAGTTTTAGTCTCCACATACCTTTTGTTGATGAAGTTCCTCCAAGCTCTTCAGTAGATCTTCTTCTTATTATTATTCAATTGGTGACAATATGATCTTTAGCATATCAATAGCCGTGAAGTCTAAGGATCAACTACACACTTATATCCTAATCCGAGACATAGCTATAAGTAGACTAGAAATCAAGTATATAGTTTTGACCAACTAAACTTGACAAACAAGCTTGAGATAACAACGCTTGCAAGTTCGACCGAGTAGTGCTCTAACAATCTCCTCCTTTGTCAATTTTAATGACAAAACTATCAATACATATGGATTACAAAATAAATAAACTTTCTAGCTTCTGATCCATCATGCTTGATTTCCTTGGCTCTTCAACTTCCTTGAATTCTTCGTTACTTCAAGTTCTCCATCGATTCTGAATGTGTTCAACTCAGCATCATTGTTGTTGAAGATATGTAGCCATAACAATATGAAAATGAAGGTTCTCAAATATTGTTATATAATGTCATAGTATTATTATACAGAATCAAAGTCCAATTTCATCAAAACTTTGAAATAATACTATGGTGATATGTATCTCTCCCCCCTTAGTCAATACTTCCATCTTATAATGAAAACCACTCCCCCTTACATAATGATCCGTAAACCATATGTATGTAGTGTGAACTACCAAATAATTCTCCCCCTTATTGTCAATATAAATTGGCAAAGGTACGAAAACTGTGGGATCATAATGAATTCTCGAAAGATTTTTCATGACTAAAAGAGAACATATCAACTTTGTTTCGATGATTTCACATAGTCGAAACTTAGTGTATTCACGAAGGAGTTTATAAAGATACAAGTTAACTCCTACAAAATTCCACAACCGCTCTCCCCATAAAGATATGGCAATTAAGCACAAATTCATTTAAGAACTCTCCCCCATTTGATATCATTCCCTAGAGAACAACATGAGCGACCTTACTTTTGCGAGAAAAGAAGCACTATTTGAAACTAGAACTTCTTCAGAATTAGGTTGAGTGGTTAACATTGTAGTTGGTTCTACATTTGTTTCCAAATGAGGCACACCAATAGTTGTGTGTAAGGGCTGAATACTAGTTCCCACATCTATTAGTTTTCCAACAGATAGTAAAGGAAATTCATTAGGAGACTCCAAAACACCAGTAAAACCATTATCCTTGCTGAAATGAGGAGTATTAATAGGAGGAATTACTGCATCAACTTCTTCATTATCACTAAAAAGGTCCTCACTAACCATTGATGGACCCAAACTCTTGCTACCATTAGAAAAAAAAACAAATATCAAATGCACTAGAATTCTGCACTGAAACTTTCTTTGGAGTGTATCTCCATTGAGGTTTTTCAACAACAGGATTCTGACCTCCTTGAACTTGATCCTTCCTTGCCAGCCTACACTCAGTCACCCAATACCCTACAATCTTGCAATGACTGCAAAATTTAGGTATCTTTGATGCTCTGATTTCTTGCTCAAACTTACAACATTTTGATTCAACCACAACCTTATTAGGAATAGATTTTTCCAAATCAATTTCCACTAGGATACTAGCATAGTAGCTAATCTCCTTCTTAAGAGTAGTAGAATTTACACGAATAGGTCTACCAATTGCCCTGCCCATTGACATTAAGTATATCTTCCTTCCAATACTCCATACTGATCCCTGGAAAAAACATCCACACAAAAGCATTGGTATATTTTTGTAGTTCGGGTTCAAAATCACGTTCCCAATACCTAAGTTTCATATATTGAGATTCAACCTCCCAAAAACCTTCATAGATAAATTTCATATCATCCTTATTCTCTAATTTAATAATGAAAAAACCCTTACCTATAGGAATAAATTGACATGTACCTGAAAGAGACCATTGCTTTCTCGAACTCGATTCAACAATTACAATCTTCAATTTCACAAAATCCAGTCTTCCAATCAAACTAAACCTCTATTCATTTAAACTCTCATTAATAACCTCATCAGGGATGAACACCGATGGACTAGAAATATTAGTCATAAAAGATTCCGATCTAAAATTCTTTGAAAGCTCAGATTCCGATCGAGAACTTGAGTTTTCCACCATTTAACTTCATATTTCAGACATATTAATAACAATCATTACCCTACAATTAAATCTGAAGAAATCAATACTGAAAGTAATCGCAACTAGCACCTGAATTGATGAAGATGATGCACTGAAAACGAAAAAAAATCGAACAAAAAATCTCCGATTCAATCGCCGAGTTATCACTCCCCATTAGTCAATACTTCATCTCACAATTAAAACCACTCCCCCTTACATAATGATCCGTAAACCGTATATATGAACTGTGAACTACAAAATAATTCTCCCCCTTTTTGTCAATATAAATTGGAAAAGGTACGAAAACTAGCGAGATCATAATGAAATTCTCAAAGAGATTATTCATGACTAAAAGAGAACATATCAACTTTGTTTCGATGATTTCACATAGTCGAAACTTAGGGTATTCATCAAGATGTTTATAAAGATACAAGATAACTCCTACAATATTCCACAGCCGCACTTCCAACAAATATTTGGAAATTAAGCACAAGTTCAATTAAGAACTCTCCCCCATAAAATGTCATTCCCGAAAGAACAACAAGAGCGACCTTACTTTTACGAGAAAAGATGGATTTCTTTGGACATTAACAAATCACATGTAACATGAATTTGTATCAAGAAAACTTTAATAAATTAACCACGAGAGAACTTTAATGATTAATTTAATCAAAAATGCTCAACATAAGAAAAATTACGGAGCCATACAGTACTTTCACATAGAAGTGGATCAGGGAAAAATCAATACTGCGGAATATTCAAAAATTCATTCTATCTTTTATCAATATTTGCATAAGGACATAATAAACTTAACTTATAACATATGAGATAATCATAGTTCATGGACGTAAACACACATATCCCATAAAAAATTTGCAATATAGAAAACCATAAAGATTAATACTGCAAAATCATCTTCCAAATAACTTAGAATTTAAATAAATAAATCTAAAACATTGCAAGATGAAAATCGTTGGCAATAGCTATTTGTAATCACAATATTTGTTATTCCAAACCCTAGTTATCCTTCTTAAAACACAAGAATAAATTCTCATAAGAAGTTTCCTAGACATTAAGATTCTTGAAAAATTCTTTATCGTCCCCGAACTCCTTGTCGTCAACAGACATTGGAACATAAGGTTCGTGAAGAAATGAGTCCATTCCAACAAACCTTCTTGACTGATGCCGAACCAGGGCTTTATGAATTTCAAGAGTTCTTAAAAAATAGCCTTTATTTGCTGAATCTCCTTCCTTGTTTCCTTCAACTCTTCAAGAACACCAGAAAACTTCTCAAGATTTGAGGGAGCAGCCCTTGGTTTCTTCATATTCTTCGTTTTTTCTCTTCAAAGTTATAAAGGAAAGAGATTTATCTTTTTCCTTCATGATTGATGGCTTAACAGTCATATTAACATCTTTTCCATCAGAAGAAATGATGCTTGGAGACTCCATTCAAATATGGAATGGTGAGAGAAATACACAATTCAAGCTTTACAAGCAATCTTGTGATAAAAAGAGTTTTCAAGTATATACAGAGTAAGTAAGATTCACGTACGACCAACTAATAACCCTAAAGAAGGCAGAATTGTCGATTTTAACCCTCTTTTAATAATCAAAACAGGGTAAACCTTTTCAATACCAATTTAAGATATGAAAAGATCAACAGAATTCCAGAAAACAAAAAGAAAAAAACAACAACTTTTCTTTTCCTAAAACCCGATTGTGCATAAATCTTTTCTCTTTTTAATTCGGACACATGAGACAAGATGCACCTTCAACACAATTAAGTTGTGTTGGGGTGAACAATAATCTGTCCACTATACAATTCTTGTACGGAATTCTTAATACCCTTTTTCATAGATTGTTTAGACCTTGTTCTTTTCTGTAGAGGTCTATCATTTTATTTAGAAATTAGCTTCTTCAGAGATGAGTTGAATTTACATACCTCAGATGAATTCGACTTCTGAACAAGTTTTAGCTTGTTTGCTAATCGATTTTCTCTCCGTTGAAGTTTGTTGACATATCTTATTTTATGTTTGTATTTGAAACACTTAGAGAGTTCATGACCCTTAAAAGTACAATAAGAACATGTCAATGTGGAGGATGGTTCAGACACCATAGTTGAGCATGCTGCTAAACAAATTGAGGTACCTAAAACATGTGAGATAAAATTTTCAGCAGACAGGGAAAAATCCATTTTATCCTCCAAAGTGGTTGAAAAAGTTTCTCCAAGAAGAATATCAAGATTGATGTACGTATTGCTACAATTATCAAAATCAATATTTTCACCAAGGAGTGCAACACTTGATTTTTCATCATCATTTGAATCATAGTGATCAGACGTTCATCAAGAGTTGCAGCAAGACCTTTGTTCCCAGTGTATTTTCTACGATTTGGACACTCATTAGCAAAATGACCAAAACCTTTACACTTGAAGCACTGTGGCATATCCTCATCATCAGTATCGACGGTGTCCCTGTTTTTAGGAGGGGCACGGTCATGAGGTTTGACTGATGACCTGGGTTTATCTCTGATGAATCGTTTACTTCTCTTCAAAAGAAGATCTCTAAACTGTCTTGTGATCAGTGAGATTGAGTTGTCAAGATCTTCATCAGATGAATCAGTCTCAATAGGATCAACTACAGAGTTGCCAACACTTTTACTTTTGTCAAGTAATTTAGTGTTCTTTTGTGCTTTGAAAGCAATATCCTTTCCAAATTTGGATGTATGCTCATGATCATAGATCTTAAACTTCCCAACAAGAGTATTTCTTGAAAGTGTGTCAAGGTTATTTCCCTCGACGATGGCATGTTTCTTAGAATCGTATCTAGCTGGAAACAATCTGAGAATTTTCATCACAATGTCCTTTTCAGGAATAGTCTTATCCAATATAAAAGAAACATTAATAATTTCAGATACTTTGTGATTAAACTCATCAAATGAATCTTCATCATCCATACGAAGGTTTTCCCAATTAGAATTTAGGTTTTGAAGCCTAGCTTCCTTTTCAGAGGTATTCCCTTCAAATATGGTTTCTAAGATATCCCAATAATCTTTAGACCGAGTGCACGTAGTCACATGGTGTTGAAGATCTAGGGTAATGGCATGTATGATAGCATTTAAGCCGCCATAATTTTGCTTTGCAGCGAGAACCTCGTCAGGCTCATACCTACCAATATCCTTTGCAATAGTTATACCGTCTATTGTAACCATTGAGGGATTATAGCCATTAACAACATAAACCCATGATTGAAAATCACATTCTTGAAGAAAAGAACGCATAACAATTTTCCACCATAAGTACTTCGAGCCATCGAAAACTAGCGGTACGTTTATTGAGATAGCTCTTCTGTCCATAGAGTCAGATTGCTACAAATACAGACTTATGAGGTCTTTAAAGTGTTTGCCTGCTCTGATACCAATTGAAAAAGCGGAGGTCTAACAACCACACCCAATATTTCGTTCGGCAATTTGTATGGAATAACTTCAATATAATTCTAAGAGAATCAACTAGACAGTCAGACTCAATGAAGGAAATATATCCAAGAGTTATATCCATGTTTCTCAATGTAATCAGCAAATCAAACAGATAGGAATCCGTGAGCCAGATTATTATGAGAAACAACCTGAACTATGCACAACTTGTGATATTTCAATTATATAAACAAATAGAATGCGGAAAAGAAATAACACAGACACCAGAAATTTTGTTAACGAGGAAACCACAAATGCAGAAAAACCCAGGACCTAGTCCATATTTGAACACCACATTGTATTAAGCCGCTACAGACACTAGCCTACTACAAGTTAACTTCGGACTGGAATGTAGTTGAGCCTGAAAAAGAGAGGGTACAACAACAACACCCAATATTTCGTTTGGCAATCTGAATGGACAAACTCCAATATACTTTTAAGAGAATCAACTAGACAGTCAGACTCAATCTATAGAAAAGTATATCAAAGAGTTTAATATCTCTATCTCTTAATTCAATCCGCAATCAAACAAATAGGAATTTGCGAGCCCGATTGAATATAAGAGAAATAACTTGAATTGTACCAAAGACCAATGTTCAAGGATCAATCAATTTCAATCAACAACCAAAGGTTGGATTTACCAATTGATCGATTCAACGCACAACCTGTGATATTTCTATTATATAACAAAATATAATGCGGAAAAGAAATAACACAGACACAAGAAGTTTTGTTAACGAGGAAACCGCAAATGCATAAAAACCCCAGGACCTAATCCATCTTTGAACACCACACTGTATTAAGCCGCTACAGAAACTAGCCTACTACCAATGAACTTCGGACTGGAATATAGTTGAACCCTAATCAATCTCACACTGATCAAGGTACAGTTGCGCCCCTTACGTCTCTGAACCCCAGCAGGATTCTACAAACTTGATTCCCTTAGCTGATCTCACCCACAACTAAGAGTTGTTACGACCCAAAGTCGAAGACTTGATAAACAAATCTGTCTCACACAGAAAAGTCTATTGGAATAGATAAATCTGTCTCCCACAGAAATACCTATGAGTTTTGTTCCGTCTTTTGATAAATCAAGGTGCACAGGAACCAATTGATAAACCGGACTTATATTCCCAAAGAACAGCCTAGTATTATCAATCACCTCACAATAATCGTAATCGTATGGTAGAGAAACAAGATATTGTGGAATCACAAACGATGAGACGAAGATGTTTGTGACTACTTTTAATCTTGCCTATCGGAGATTAAATCTCGAGCAAATCTTAGAGAAGATAGTAATCAATATGATAGAACAAAGAAAGATCAGAACACGCAACTACAGAGAAAATAGTTGGGTCTGGATTCACAATCCTAATGAAGTCTTTAAGTCGTTAACCTACAGGGTTTCGTGAAAAACCTAAGGTTAAAGGAGAATCGACTCTAGTCACAAATAGGATCACACAAGAGGTGCGGGGATTAGGTTTCCCAATTGCGAGAGTTCTCCTTTATATAGTTTTCAAATCAGGGTTTGCATTCTATGTTACATTGGTAACAAAGCATTCAATGTTCACCGTTAGATGAAAACCTGATTATATACAAGCTAATATCTTTCAACCGTTAGATCGAACTTAGCTTGTTATACACAAATGAAATGTACCCTCATTTAGGTTTATGTAACCGTACCTAAACGTGTACACTAGGTTGGCTCAACAATAGTTAACTGAGGTTAGCTATATGAACACTCTCATATCAACCTTATTCATCTTAACCATAACTAGTTCAAATGACTCAAATGAAACTAGTTAAAGAGTTGTTCAATTGCTATATTCTCATAGAAGTATACAAGAACACAATTAAAGCAAAATCGGTTTGATTCACTCGAATCAATTCATGAACATTATAGCCACGGTTTGCAAAGAATGCATTCCTTATTATATAAATGTATTTGTTCATGTCACAACCGATTTTAGAACTTTAACCACTCAAGTATGCAAACGGTTACGCATACTTTAAGTAGCCGGACCATGTTTGGTTTTCGCCAGTATGCGAACGGGTACGCATACCTCCAAAACCAGCAAAATTTTCTGGACATAAACCTTACGCCAGTATGCGTACGGGTACGTGTACTTAGGTTCCCGGACTTCTCAAACCAACAGGTATGCATACGAGTATGCATACTATGGTTCCCGGACATGGATCACATATATGCAAGAGTGCATAACATGTTTATAATCCAATGTTGGTTAAGTGTTCTAAACTCTATTTCAATCATTGAAACATTCTTAGAAGATGATTATAGCCGTTTTCATACACTATTAGCATCAAAGCAATTTTCAAGTTATTGAAATAATCATAATAAAACATTCCAAGTCTACACCAAATGATTGTATCACACAAACCATGTAAGATGTTACTCGGCGATTTTCACATGATCATCTTTTGACTTTCGTCAAGAATATAATATGAACTTGGTTGAAGAGAAAGCTTACCAACACATATTTCGAGAAATATGTAAGTGAGTTAAACTCAGCTCGAAATCTCAAATGTGCATAATCAAAAACTATAGTAATACGACTTTTGTCTCAATATAGGAGATAGAGTAGAAATAGACTTTCCAAGTGATAAATGAGTTTCAATCTCCACATACCTTTTGTTGATGAAGTTCCACAAGCTCTCCTTAGTAGTTTTCGTCTTCAAATGATGAACGCCGTGAAGTCTAATGCTCAACTACACAATCTATCCTAGTCCGAGACATCACTATAAGTAGACTAGAAATAAGGACTTATAGTTTTGATCACTAACATTGACAAACAAGCTTGAGATAGCAACGCTTGCGAGTTCGACCGAGCAGTGCTCTAACAATCTCCCCCTTTGTCAATTTTAGTGACAAACTATCAATACATATGGATTACAAAATAAATAAACTTTATAGCTTCTCATCCAAATGCTTGATCTCCTTGGTTCTTCAACATTACTCAAAATCTTCGTCACTTCCAAGTACTTTAATGATTCTAAATGTGTTCAACTCAACATCATAGTTGATAAAGATCCGTAGCTATAACAATGAGAAAACAATTGCTCTTAATCATTGTTATACAGTGTCATAGTATTATTATACAGCATCAATGTACAATTGTATCACAACTTTGACAACAATACTATGGTGATATGTATCACTCCCCCTTAGTCAATACTTCATCTCACAATAAAAACCACTCCCCCTTACATAATGATCCGTAAACCATATGTATTTGTAGTGTGAACTTTACATTAATTCTCCCTTTTTTGTCAATATAAATTGGCAAAGGTACGAAAACTAGTAGGATCCTCGTGAAATTTTCATAGAGATACTTCATGACCAAAAGAGAACAACATACCAACTTGTTTAGATGCCATCAAATAGCCGAAACTAAATGCATTCATCAAGGAGTTTATAAAGATACAAGATAACTCCTACAATATTCCACAGCCGCACTCCCCACAAAGATTTGGCAATTAAGCACAAGTTCAATTAAGAACTCTCCCCCATATAATGTCATTCCCAAAAGAACAACAAGAGCGACTTTACTTTTACAAGAAAAGAAGGATTTCTTTGGACATTAACAAATCTCATGAAACATGAATTTGTATCCAAAAATCTCAATTGAATTAACCACAAAGAAAATGATCAATTCAATTGGCCATGCTCAACATAAGAAAACTTACGGAGCAACACAGTACATACACAAAGATGTGGATCAGGGAAAGATCAATACTACGGAATAATCAAAGATTCATTCAATTTTTCATCACTATTTGCACAATGACATATAATAGATTTAATCTTTGTAAACAAAAGTTCATCCTATCTTCCATCAATATTTGCATAATGACATAATAGGCTTAACTTTTGTAGTCAAAAGTTCATTCTATCTTTTATCAATACTTTCATACCGACATGTAATAGAGTTAACGTTTGAACAAATTCATCTGTACTTCTTATGGATTTCCACATTTAGCAATTTAATTGAAAGATAAAATCATTCAAGGCTAAAATACCATAAAAGTTATTACAACCATTAAAATAATAGTTTTAATAAGATCAACATAAGAAGTTTAACAGGCAAAGCAAGTAACAGAATCACTAGAGCAGAGATCAATCACTCCTCCCATAATAATCTCTAGCAATTTCATAAAACTTCTCGATTAGATCTGGATGTTATTCTTCAGCATAATACAACTGCTCTCTTATGCACTCAACTTCATGTTGAAGATGGACAAGTTCAGAGTTTTAAGTTGCAGAACTACTTGCTGGGGTACTGGTTGAATATTTCTTCATCTTTTCGATGCTTGCCTTACACAGAACTTTTGGACCACCAAGATCAGATCCAAAAATAGGGATGCCAAAGTGACTGTAAATCCTTGAAATGAGGCAAGGAAAGCCTAGAGTTTTCCTTGAAGTCTGTTTCACACTTATCATCTGATTAACAATAAGTCCACAGAAATCAATGTCTCTCCCTTCAACAATATAACAGACCAATTCAGCAAGAGACCTGGTCCATAGCATATTATCAATAGTGATTGGAATCATGTTGGCCACAATCAGTTTCCCAACAACTTTGAGAAATAACCCAGCACCATGAACATCAATCTTTCCATCTCTCCGAGAGACATCTCTATTAAAGAGTCTATTTGACATCACTTGTGGAGTCAATCTTTCATTCTCATGAGGAGGAAATCGAACACTACTAATATGAGTTATATTCAACAGGTAAGCAATAATATGACGATCCACAGTGAAAGTAATACCTCCTACAATGGTCTTGAACATGCAATTGGCTGGGTCTGGATCATGAATATTTGCATAAAATTGTGCAGTCATATCAATAAGAGCAGTTCCCATTGGTTTGTGAATAATGCCCCATGAGTGATTTTTGAAGAAATCAGTTAAACCTTGTACCTTAATTTCAGAAGCATTATAATATCTTTTAAAAATGGGTTGTTCGTTCTTATACTCCAAATAGAGGTCACGAGCAGCAGGGTTAACAAACTTAGCACGGATACTGGAATCATAGAAGGAATTATCCCTAGCTTGACCACTTGAACTCTCATCATGACTAGTGTGCCATTGATGGATATGAACTCAGAGAAATGTTGAGAAACTTACTTGGTTTGTGAACTGTTGGATTTTTATTTCTTGTACATGAACTGACGCTAATGGTAGAACACCGGTACTGCAAGGAAACGAGCAACAAACACCAACCCGTGGTGTAAATTCTTGTTGTGACAACAATGAACTCAAGAACATCCAAACGGTTGAGAATTGAGATTATAGGAATCAACAGTTCCCGAACTGTTTGGGTTTCTTTCTTTTCGTTCTCGAATTGTTGAGAAGAAGAAGAGGTGAAGAGAACGAAGTTGGTTCTTCCTCTTCTTATGTGTCGAGCGGTGGTACTCGAACCAGATACACACATTCCGGAACATGGTTCCAACATGGACTGGTTATAGGTTCAGAGTATGTGAACCGCACATGTGCTGATAAGGGCTCGTTTGTTTTTAGCAAACATATGGAGTCCTCATATCTGGAGTAAGTCTCAACAAATACAATTACGAGTTACCTATGTAAAATCAGACACTCATCAAAAAGGTCTCGCTCACCATGACACCAAAAGAGATTTTCTTTCCAGCAGCTCTTACAACACCCAGTATCGAAAGATACCCAAATTTCTGTTTTCTTTAGTTTTTCAAAGAACATCAAAAGCCCACAAAAAATTATGTTCCTGATTTCTTGTTTTACTACAAAAGAAAAACAGTTTATGTAGATAGTTTTTTGTACTGCGAAGGGAAACTCTTTTGACAAAAAGAGACGTCCTAACTTCTTTATAAAAGAAGATAATACTACTATCTTGATAGGAAGCATCAGGAATTGAGCACTGAATTGATTCATGCCTTGAGGTGATACACTCAGATGATTGAGATTTAAATTCCTCTTGTAATTCGTTTAGTTTGTTACAACTAATTGGATTACGCAGAGGAGGAGCATTTTTCTCACTGATTAGTGAATCAATATCAACCTCAACATAAATATTATTCATCATAACTTGATTTAGCCTGTCAAGAGATTCTTGTTTATTCTGGAGATATAAATCAACATCAGAAGATAAGCTTTCAAGTTTCTTTTCAATCCCTGAAAAAACTTCAAGGGATTTTAAACCTGGTGGAGGTTTAGATAGAATTCTTCTTCGGATTTTATTTAATCAGTCATGGAAGAAAATTCTGGAATCCCTGGATCTGGTGGTGCATTTATTGAGATAGCACTTCTGTCCATATTCAGATCGCTACAAACATAGACTTATGAGGTCTTAAATGTGTTTGCCTGCTCTGATACCAATTGAAAAAACGGGGGTACAACAACCACACCCAATATTTCGTTCGGCAATCTGAATGGACAAACTCCAATATACTTTTAAGAGAATCAACTAGATAGTAAGACTCAATATATAGAAAAGTATATCAAATAGTTTAATATCTCTATCTCTTAATTCAATCCGCAATCAAACAAATAGGAATTTGCGAGCCCGGTTGAATATAAGAGAAATAACTTGAACGGTACCAAAGACAATTGTTCAAGGATCAATCAATTTCAATCAACAACCAAAGGTTGGATTTACCAATTGATCGATTCAACACACAAACTGTAATATTTCAATTATATAACAAAATATTATGCGGAAAAGAAAAAACACAAACACCAGAAGTTTTGTTAACGAGGAAACCGCAAATGCAGAAAAACCCCGGGACCTAGTCCATCTTTGAACACCACACTGTATTAAGCCGCTACAGAAACTAGCCTATTACCAATGAACTTCGGACTGGAATGTAGTTGAACCCTAATCAATCTCATACTGATCAAGGTACAGTTGCGCTCCTTACGTCTCTGAACCCCAGCAGGATTCTACGCACTTGATTCCTTTAGCTGATCTCACCCACAACTAAGAGTTGCTACGACCCAAAGTCGAAGACTTGATAAACAAATCTGTCTCACACAGAAAAGTCTATTGGAATAGATAAATTTGTCTCCCATAGAAATACCTACGATTTTTGTCTCGTCTTTTGATAAATCAAGGTGCAAAGGAACCAATTGATAAACCAGACTTATATTACCGAAGAACAACCTAGTATTATCAATCACCTCACAATAATCGTAATCGTATGGTAGAGAAACAAGATATTATGGAATCACAAACGATGAGACAAAGATGTTTGTGACTACTTTTAATCTTGCCTATCGGAGATTAATCTCGAGAAAATCGTAGAGAAGATAATAATCAATATGATAGAACAAAGCAAGATCAGAACACGCAACTACAGAGAAAATAGTTGGGTTTGGATTCACAATCCCAATGAAGTCTTTAAGTCGTTAACCTACAGGGTTTCGTGAAAAACCTAAGGTTAAAGGAGAATCGACTCTAGTCGCAACTAGTATCACACAAGAGGTGTGGGGATTAGGTTTCCCAGTTGCTATAGTTCTCCTTTATATAGTTTTCAAATCAGGGTTTGCAATCTAAGTTACCTTGGTAACAAAGCATTCAATGTTCACCGTTAGATGAAAACCTGATTAGATACAAGCTAATATCTTTCAACCGTTAGATCGAACTTAGCTTGTTATACACAAATGAAATGTACCCTCATTAGGTTTATGTAACCGTACCTAAACGTGTACACTAGGTTGGCTCAACAGTAGTTAACCGAGGTTAGCTATATGAACACTCTTATATCAATCTTATTCATCTTAACCATAACTAGTTCAAATGACTCAAATGAAACTAGTTAAAGAGTTGTTCAATTGCTATATTCTCATAGAAGTATACAAGAACACAATTGAAGCAAAATCGGTTTGATTCACTCGAATCAATTCATGAACATTATAGCCACGGTTTGCAAAGAATGCATTCCTTATTATATAAATGTATTTGTTCATGTCACAACCGATTTTAGAACTTTAACCACTCAAGTATGCAAACGGTTACGCATACTTTTAGTATCCGGACCAAGTTTGGTTTTCGCCAGTATGCGAACGGGTACGCATACCTCCAAACCCAGCAAAATTTTCCGGACATAAACCTTACGCCAGTATGTGCACGGGTACGCGTACTTAGGTTCCCGGACTTCTCAAACTAACAGGTATGCATACTATGGTTCCCGGACATGGATCACATATATGCAAGAATGCATAACATGTTTATAATCCAATGTTGGTTAAGTGTTCTAAACTCTATTTCAATCATTTAAACATTCTTAGAGGATGATTATAGCCGTTTTCACACACTATTAGCATCAAAGCAATTTTCAAGTTATTGAAATAATCATAATAAAACATTCCAAGTCTACACCAAATGATTGTATCACACAAACCATGTAAGATGTTACTCGGCGATTTTCCCATGATCATCTTTTGACTTTCGTCAAGAATTTAAGATGAACTTGGATGAAGCGAAAGCTTACCAACACATATTTCGAGAAATATGTAAGTGAGTTAAACTCAGCTCGAAATCTCAAATGTGCATAATCGAAAACTATAGTAATACGAATTTTGTCTCAATATAGGAGATAGAGTAGAAATAGACTTTCCAAGTGATAGATGAGTTTCAGTCTCCACATACCTTTTGTTGATGAAGTTCCACAAGCTCTCCTTAGTAGTTCTTCGTCTTCAAATGATGAACGCCGTGAAGTCTAATGCTCAACTACACAATCTATCCTAGTCCGAGACATCACTATAAGTAGACTAGAAATCAGGACTTATAGTTTTGATCACTAACATTGATAAACAAGCTTGAGATAGCAACGCTTGCGAGTCGACCGAGCTGTGCTCTAACAGAGCCCTTACCAAGTCTCACACTGATTAAGGTACAATCGCGCTCATATCGTCTATGAATCCCAGCAGGACCCTACGCACTTGATTCCCTTAGCTGATATTACCCACAACTAAGAGTTGCTACGACCCAAAGTCGAAGACTTTATAAACAAATATGTCTCCCACAAAAAAGTCTATTCGGATAGATAAATCTATCTCCCATAAAAATACCTATGAATTTTTTGTTGCGTCTTTTGATAAATCAAGGTGAATATGAACCAATCAATAATTCGATCTTATATTCCCGAAGAACAACCTAGAAATATCAATCACCTCACAATAACTTAACTATATGGTAGTAAAACAAGTTAATGTGGAATCACAAAGAGTGAGACGAAGAGCTTTGTGATTACTTTTTATATCTTACATATCGGAGATAAATCTCATGCAAATATTAGAGAAGATAGTACTAATTACGATAGAACAAGTAAGATCAGAACACGCAACTACAGAGAAAATAGTTTGGTATGGCTTCAGAATCCCAATGAAGTCTTTAAGTTATTAACCTATAATGGTTTTAGGAAAAACCTAGGTTAAAGGAGAATCGACTCTAGTACGCAACTAGTATCACACATGAGGTGTGGGGATTAGGTTTTCCAGTTGCTAGAGTTCTCCCTTATACATTCTTCAAATCCGGGTTTGATAGCTTTGAAACAAAGCAAACAATATTCACCATTAGATGAAATCCTGATTTAAGATTCAAGCTAAGTTTGCTTAAAACCAAAGCAATATCTCTCCACCGTTAGATGGTCTTAGTTTGTTACACACAAATGAAATATACCTTCATTTAGATATGGGTAACCGTACCTAAACGTATATATTGAGTTGGCTCAATAACAGTTAATCGAAGTTAGCCATATAAACAATTTTGTATTAACCACATTCATCTAACACTTCTAGATCAAATGAATCTAATTGTGTTACTCATAGAGTTATTCAATTGTTTATATACTCATAGAAGTATAAAAAACACAATTGAAACAAAATCGGATTGATTCAAAAGAATCAGTTCATGAACATTTAGCCACGGTTTGCAAAGATTGCATTCCTTAATTTATAAATGTATTTGTTCATGAGTATGAAATCATACTTATCCGATTTTAGAACTTATACCAACTCAGTTTGCAAACGGGTACAACTAGAGTTCCGGACTTTGATCACGTCCGACAGTTCGCAAACGGGTATGCATACTGTCGTACCGGACCTAACTCAGTTGAAACCGTTCGCGTACTGGTACGCAAACTTGGTTCCGGGACTTTGAAAGTTAAAACCGTTCGCATACTGGTATGCAAACTTGGTTCCCAGACCTGAATCATACTACAACAGTTTGCATACTGGTATGCATACTGTGCTATATCCATACAATGGTTATTTATTCTAAACTCCCATTTCAATCATTGAAACATCCTTAGAATACGACAATAGCTGTCTCACACAAACTATTAGCTTATAAGTAATTTTCAAGTGATCGAATGATCAATACGAAACATTCCGAGTGTACATCAAATGACTGTCTAACACAAATCATGTAAGATGTTTCAAGGAAATTTTCACATGATCATCTTTTGACTCATTATTTTGTTTCCAACAAATAAATTGTTTCCAACTAAACTCGCCAAGAATAATGATGAACGTAGTTAAAGCAAAAAGCTTTCCAACACATATTTCAAGAAAGATATAAGCGAGTTAAATTCAGCTCGATATATCAAATGTGTATAATGTAAAAGTCTATATAGCTATACGACTTAGTCTCATTAGGAGATAGAATAGAATAGACTTCTGAGTGATAGATAAGTTTTAGTCTCCACATACCTTTTGTTGATGAAGTTCCTCCAAGCTCTCCTCAGTAGATCTTCGTCTTCAATCGATGAACGCCGTGAAGTCTAAAGCTCAAATACACATTCTATCCTAATCCGAGACATAGTTATAAGTAGACTAGAAATCAAGACTTATAGTTTTGATCACCTAAACTTGACAAATAAGCTTGAGATAGCAACGCTTGCGAGTTCGACCGAGCAGTGCTCTAACACTTTTATATTGTCGTTTTAAAATAACATAGTTAAACTGACTTCTTCCTTTACTTCGTACCAAAAATGTTTATTCTTTTGAAGATTTTTATACACCCATTTAGGTATTTATTAGGGAAGTGTAAAAATATAACAAGAATTTGGTGCATGATGATCTTTTTTTTTTTGTTCGGTAAACAATTTGGTGCTAGCGAGTTTCGAACTCAGATCATTGGTATCATCTCCAGCGACTTCACCACCATTTTTATTACTTGTTAACTTATGATGCAAAAGAAGAATTTGGTGCATGATGATCACGGATATAAAGATTTTAGTGTACGGATTTCTACTTCAGAGATATTTAACAATTTTATGCATTATAAATAAGGAAACACTTTAAAATCTTCACCACTATTTTATTACTTGTTAACTTATGATGCAACGTTTCACAGCGTCCCGTGTAACACATATGTCAGAACTAATTTCTAGGATATTCAGAATTTCAGAATAGAAAAGATGATGCAGGGAAAAACGCTTGAACAGTCGAGAAAGATGAAGATCGCCTGAAAAGAAGAACAATACATATTAATCAGTTCAAAGTTACTTATTCATTTATTTATTTATTTTATTTTCTAATGAAAGGTCAAAAGCTATATTTGCACTCAATTGTTGTGATTTGGATGCCTATCCAATTGTCTTTACACAAGCCAATAACAAAAATGGGAAAAAGAAAAAAGGAAATGCAAAAATCTATCTTTGTTCACAAAACAATTACTAGGAAATCCATCTTATACCCTACACTAAATATAAAATCCATCTTTGTGCACAACATATCTTCTATTCCACGGATACAAGTTACACCTATACCAGCGTGCTCGAAGGACCTTTTCGCATCCACGATGTAGGGTCAAACAATGTTTACATTTATTGGGTTACGTATTTATTTATATTTTCTTTTGGCAATGGTGGAATCATCAGTATCAAGAAAACCTGGAATTTTTTTATTTATTTTTTTGATACTTTAGTAGCAAATTTGTCACCAATGACTCAAAGATTACAAGCATATAGAAGGCTAGTTTATATGGTCGCAGCAGTCCCAACGAAACCATTTTGTATATATAGAAGATTTTAATACGAAATGTTGCAACATATTCCAGTAACAAATTATGATCTTTCATTTCATAATGTTGCGTGAGATTAGAAGACCGAAAGCAAATCTCCTAAACTCGTTTTACATCATTTAACAAGATTCATTATATGCTAAATTATTAAAAAAATGTGGAGTGTTCAAATCATTCTATAATAATTGTTTTATAAGACCCAAACATTCCCTAATTTATCTTTGTAATTTTATTGAGTGATGCCAGCAAGAGAAAATTCCGATCAGAACTAGATGATTATGGTTGATGCTCATACTGTCTCAGTAAGGTGGACGCCACTCAAATAAGCAACTATATGCTGTATGTTCAAATGCCAATAGGCGGCAAGGAGTATAGAATTGCATATTCATCTAAATCGTACCTTAGTTCAAGGTTGTTGTTGCCTTTAAGCCGAATATCAGCAATGGAGATGGATTTCCTAACCCCGTTTCTGTCAGATTTAACAGTTCGTTTCTTACCGGTCTCCGCTCCAATCACCATCGTAGGCAGCACAACCTCGTCCTCCATTATTGCACATAGGGATGGCTTCCAGTTGGTGGTGGTAGCAGGAAGTGATTTCGATCCTTGTAGTTTCCCATGTTTCCAAGCCGAAGGTAGAGGAGATTCTTGGTTAAACAAGGCAACGGTGGTAACGGTAGTTCTCGAAGCTGGGATGCTGGATGCCCGCATGAGACAGTGGTATTTTTTCTCTTCGGTGATCACTTGTTTTACAGTCGTCGGACGCCAACATGAACAAAGTTGTTTTATGAACTTCATTATTTATGTGGACATGAGCAGATTGGACTTTGTCTCTACTTATATATATTATATTATATCGGCAGTGACTAAATGCAACTCATGTTTGGGTTAAATGCAACCGTGATGTCACTTTTGAAATTCTGATATACTTTACTTTTAAAAGTGACTAAATGCAACCTAAAAAAGTCAAGTCAAATCCAACTCATAACCCAAAATAACCACCCAAACCGTTTACGGTAAGTTTATATTTACGGTAACCCAAAATATTCAGTCTTTCATGCCTTTTTTTCTTCTTCTTTACTAATCAACTGGAAACCCTAATCATAACATTTATTCAATGAGTGATGCAAGTGTAGAAAATCTAGGCCAAACCCTAGATGAATCAGAAGAAAATCTTTGTTGTTCAAATGAAGTTAAGGTTTATGAAAACAATGAAGAGGTAAGCAACCTTGTTTTTTTTCTTTTCTTTCATGGTTAAAACTTAAGCGTTAAAAAATTCAGATGAAGAACTGCTCGGTCAGGGTTTGATCGATCACGACTGTAGTAGGCAATTGATGTTCGACCATGAGGCTTCATGGATTATCAATTATTTTTAACGCGGTCAGTCGTAGATGATAGAATTTATGCTGCAAGAGTCAGTCGTAAAAAGCCGACCAATTGATGACTAAATCTGCTTGGGTCGCTTCTGTGTAAATGACTGTGATGCATTATAGTCAACTACTGACGGCCGATTACTTAGTTGTCTTGGGTCGCTTCTGTCTGAATGACTGTGGTGCAATAGAGTCAACCACTTGTGGATGACTACCTAGGTATCTGGACGTTCATGTCTGGGCGACCCTATGTGTTTATATTTAGTTCTTTCATTTGACACTTCTAACATACTTGATATAAATTTCAAACTTGTGTAATAGGTTATTCTCAATCAGATTGAAGAAAGTCCTACTCAGGTAGATGTATGTTTAGAGGACACAGACAGAAGATCAATTTGTTCCGAAGAAAAAGAAGGGGAACTCACTTTAGATGTTATTGCTTCAAATTCTTCCGAGCTGCTAGAACCTGTAAAAGTTGGCTTTGATTCCACAGAACTCTTTACAACCAATAAGGTAATATCTAATATATAAAATTGCTTTGTCATTCAGTAGAAGTAACACTGATGTTTTAACACTTATTGTGTAGATTTAACACTACTGGCGGCTGGCGGGGAGAAACCTAAAAGCATACTCAACACTATAAAGGAGAAGTATCCAGATAATTATTTTACTGTGAGGACTATTCGTAATGCTAAACTAAAGCATGGTTTAGCTGAAAGTGCCGGAAGGACTAGGTTACAACTATTTCATGCGTATCTTGATCAAAATCATTATGTGACATGGAATAGGCGAATTCCCGAGAGTGATGAACTGACCGACATTTTTTGGGATAACCCGAATTCATCATGTGCGCCCGATGTTTTCCTTCCGTGGTTATAATAGATTGTACTTACAAGACCAACAGATGGAAAATGCCTTTGTTTCATGCTGCAGGTATGACATCCACTGGTTCAACTTTCAAAATTGCATTTGCTTTTATGTGTGCCGAGCTGAAGGAGAACTATGAATGGGCACTAAATTTTTTGAAAACATTATACTCTCCCACTTGCTTGCCTACGGTTATTGTTACTGATAATGAGCTGGCGTTGATCATTTTTCCCAATGCGAAGAGGTTGCAATGTACTTGGCACATTCAGAAGAATGCATATTCGAAGTTTCTTGCAGCTACGACGAAGGAAAAAATTGTGAATCAACTGAAAGATAAAAACAGTGAAGGCAAAACAAAAAATAAAGGAAAGGATTAAAAAAATGGTGTACAAGAGGGTGAAGAGGATGATCGCTGAAGGAGTTGGAAAATGATTGGGGACGTGTAATTAGAAGTGAAACAGTGACTCTATTTGATATGGCTTTGGACTCCTTTGTTCAGAAATACGATGAACGATATCCGGAGGCAATAAAATACATACATGAAACAGTGTTGGCGAACAAGGAATATTTTGCATATGCATGGACAAATGAAATTAGATATTACGGTATCAGAACTACTAATCGCGTGGAAGGTGCTCATAATATCTTTAAGCAGTACTTGGAAAATAGTAGAGGTGGATTTATAGAATGTTGGAAGCACATGCACAATATGTTCCGCTCTCATCTTGTGGTTATTAAAGCCGCGTTTCAAAAGAGTATTAATTTTAGAAAACATGAGCATAATATCGCGGAGTTCAGGGGACTGCACCACCATGTTTCACAGTATGCATTAGATAAAATATGTTTGCAGTTGGCTAGATTAAAAAAGATGAGGAGCATGTGTGAAATTTTTTGTGGATGTATTCTATGGAAGACATATGGCCTTCCATGTGCCCACATGTTGTTGCAGTATCGATCTCAGGGTATGCCCATTCCTCTTTCTGCCATTGATTCCCAGTGGAGGCAGTTGAATTTGGTTCCACCTATTGGGAATGAGGTTGCATTTGATTATCTGCCACAGGTAGAAATTCTCAAGAACAAGTGGGTTGATTTTACAGAGGTAGAGAAACTTAAAGTCACCTAAACACTGAGCGAGCTTGTACAACCAGATACAACTCATTTACAAGAACCTTCACATCCAGTTGCGCACAAGGGACGTTGATGTAATTTCAACTTTATTGTAGTAATAGGTTCGTAAGACTTGTGAAAGCAATTGAATTTAGATTTATTTAAACTAAAAGTAGAGAAAATTTAAATCCAAATTTGTTTTTTTTTAGATTTAAAATAACCAAGACACTAGATTCCACTATTACACATGAATAAATGATGATAAAAATTCCAAAACTCTAATTATTTTTAAAATCTATTTTTCTTAATTCACAAATTATCAAGCATATTCTCAAACATTAATTGTATCCCTTAAGCATAGATTATCTAACCAAAGCATAACCTATCTAATTGAATCACAACTAATTAGGAAAAATTATGCAAACAATTAAAATTCTGCAAAGCAGTAATTTGAGTGAATTATAAATTGCAAAATTAGAGAAAAGTAAAATAATTACAAATTATTCATGCAACAATAGCTTCCTCCATGCCTTGGTTACGCGAGAATTAGCTCATCATTATCATGGAAACATGCTCAAAATTCATCTTTATTAATACTCAAAAATGGTTCACAAATGATGAAATGGGAGAAAAATGATAAAAATCGGGTTTTGTAACACTTATATTTGTTACAAAACTAATTGTTACAGAAAACAATAGAGGAATACGATCACAAGCACTGTTGAAAAACGACGGTCTTCAAGGGTCTTATGTTCTTCTTACCCCCTTCACCAGCAGAAAACAGTTCTTCCTGTAAAAAAAAAAATCGGATTTTTTGATGCTCTAAACGTCTCCTATTCTCCCCCTAAACTCTCCCTGCACAGTGAGACCCCAACAACCTATTTATATCAACCAACACCAAGAAATCTCGCTAATAAATCCAAAATATTTTCTTTTACTCAGGGATGATATTCTTCCATATTTACGTGATTCTTCCCTTGTTTATCTCCTCCACGCATCTGTTTTATCTCCACACACTTCTTGCACGCTAATAAGATGTTAAACTCGCTCTAATCTTCACGCAATCTTCCACATAATCTCATCGACACGTGATATTCTCGTTTCTCCCTGTTTTCTTCTTGCGGATTACTCAGCCAAATTCGGTCGAACCTAAAGCCCAAAACATGTTTATTAGGTCATATCACAACTACCCATAAAAAATCAGCCCTTTAGTCTCTTCATAACATCATCAAAAATCGATCGACCCAACTGCCTGTGAAGAAAAGCAATTTCCCGCCAAAAATCCATTTTCAAATGATGAAGATGGGTGCTAAAGATGAATTTGGGCTACACATAGCCATGGGTGCCCCTTATCCGCTGCTGGAGTCCGTATAACACTTGTCCCTTGGGGTGCATTTAGACAAGCCGATTTTTCAAAAAATGTTTATTCCCCTAAAATACCTACACACACAAAATACCATAATAAGTACAAAAATGGGTACTAACAATATGCACAGTAGAGACGAAAATAAACACATAAATGCGTCTATCAGACGTAAAACAGCTGCCGAGAAGAAAAATGAAAATTCTACAAAGAGGAATCTAAGTACTCATGAACGTCTTCAAGCTGAACTCTGAAAGAAGGTAACCACAGTCTCAACTTCAAAAAACGACGATCAAGAAGGACCCAAGTTGAAGAGAAAATATACAAAAAAAAAGCTACAGAATATTGGGAGAATAAGAAGACTAAAAAAAGCGTTGTGGAGCTTCCATTCAAGGCTGATGAAGAAGTGGTGAAAGAGAATCAGATGTAGTAAAGGAAAATGAATATGATGTTGTCAAGCTTCCATTTGAGGGTACTGAAAAAGTGATTATGGAAATCCCTAAAGTAGTGGAAGAACAGGAAATTGATGTACCGGAAATGGTAAAAGCAAATGAGCGTAATGAAGAAGTGGTAACTGTGGTGGATGAACAAACTATTTACTGAAGTAGGTACAAAGAAGAGGATATCATAGATCTTACTGTGGTTGATTATGAAATGCCAGACTTGAGTGTTAGCATATATAATAGGCCAAGAACAAACCATTCACCAAAGGTTAGTCCAGTTCCAGAAGAAGAGGAAGAAGATTGGTTCGCAGAAGATAGATTTAACGCTGATCCCGATTATTGGCAATTAAGGAAATGGCCAGGGACTCATAATTGGGATTGGAATCTGCCAAATCCAAAGTATGTAAGCCACTCTAAGTGACCTTCTTTACACGCTGAAGGATTACCTTAACTGACAGGAACCGATCTCAAATCCATGTTTAGCAAGGCAATTCTCCATTGTTCCCAATGCCAATCTGATTTGCTATAATCGGCTCTATAAGTGCTGGCATTATCACCCTTCTACGTTTTTCTGTGTTCAATGGACGAAGAGGAATGGTTTGAACCACACCTAATTGACGAAGAACCCTACCAGGATAAATTGGTTCTGATTTATCAAAGCACGCCATAGTTTCAATGTACCAGACCACATCCTCTAATGGAGCATAGTTTCTTTTGTTCTCATAGGGGGTCCAAACAACCTGCATGGAACAACATATAAACATTTTAAATTAAATGGAAATTATGCACTAGGTGATAAATTATGTATCAACATATAAACATTTTAATAGTAAATTAAATGAGAATTATGCACTAAGTGATAAATTATGTATGACATACACCATCGGCTGTAAGGTCATCAAGTTGTTCCCTTATTGTTAATGGAACTTAGGTTTCCATTTGCAAACTCGAGGCAAAGATTCTTCATAATTTCCATCAACTACACATCTACCAATTGATGGAAAATGCTCATATATCCAAGACTGAGCAAGCATGGAAAAAATTACATTACAATATATTCAATAAAAGGGCTAATCAAATTTAAAGAAAACTATGCATTCAAAATCACCTGCAACAAAGTGATGCATCCAGTCAGAGTCTTGGTATCATGTCGTGAAGCAAAACCTAACTCACGGAACAAGTGGACAAGAATGGCAGAACCCAATGAAATATTAGGAAGAGTAAGAATGTCGGTCACATACTCAAGCCAATAAGCCCCGATAGCATTGCCCGTCTTGTCTGGGCATAATACAGACCCAATCAGGTGTAGTAAGTAGGCTCTGGCGGCACACTCCTTATCCATTTCACTGTCTTCATCTTTTGTGTTCTTCCACTCCTTCAACCAAATTAAGCTTAGATTTTGTTTCGTAGTCATTTGTTGTTCAGCATCTTCTTTTGATACACCTATTGGTAACCAATTCCACACATTCTTCATATGTAGTAGCATGCGGCCCTGTACCTTTTACTGGTAATCCTGCCATACGCAACCCCAAGATATTACTTATGTCATCAGCAGTTATTGTCATCTCCCCGAAAGAAAAGTGAAAAGTATTCGTCTCAGGATAAAATCTTTCTAGAAATGCACTACATAATGCATCATCCACTTTCACATGCACATTCTGAACAAGTTGTGTTAACCCAATGTTTTCAACAACATCTTTAATTTTCTGGCAGGAGCTTTCTAGGTTCCATTCATTATGTGTTTTGGAGTGATTTTTTACGTGCAATTGTTTTGATGGTTTCTGCATAATAACATATCATTTTTAACAAGTAGTACAACCAAATTTTAGACAATACTCGCTGACTATAATAATAAATTGTTAAGAACTCACCTCTCCCATCCAAATTCGAGATGCGATATGTGAATCATACGTGACCAATAGTGATAAATCTTGTGGTGCTCCTTTATTTCCAACTACTACCTCTACATTTGGCGTTGAAACTGATCTTAAAGGATCTTCTTCTTGTGCATCCAAGTTCTGAGAGCAAGATGCAGCGATAACTTTTTTACTCCTACGAGATATAAAAACAAGAAAACTAAGTAACCACTTTGTTACATCAAATGCACAGAAATAAGCATATAACTGCAAGCTTACCAAAAACGATGACAAACTATATTAATAGCACATGGCCAAATTTTGGATAGAAAGAGAATGTTTATTCCTGGTACAAGGTAAGCATATAACTGTAAGCTTACCAAATTTTGATGATTGGAACCAGTCTTTGTATAATGTTATTTTCACAACCATGCCAGTAGTTATAGTCTGGTTGTTTGACAAGGTATTTCCAGTTACATTCACTAGTAACTAAAGCAGGGGATGATCTGGTATGTAACAAGCAATCAATTGAGTAACTTCTCTCATGTTATCATTGCAAAACCATTCACACTATGTGTCCACATACTGTATAGGTAGAATCCATTTGAATTTGGGTTAGCGAAAACAATTTCAAAAAATGTTTGGGCTTTGGGATGTCAAAAAAATTACAGAAATGTACAAGAAGATAGGCATAAACTTCATGTTAATTTGATGATTAAAAATGGCAATCAAAAAAATTTGAAGATACTGAGACATACATATAAACAAGAAATTGAATCAAAACAATTTCAAAAAAAAAATATTCTAGGGTTACCTTTTATGTTGTTTTACCAATTTCGGTTTGGGAATCTGGGACTTGGGAGGCATTTTAATGGATTGATGCTTTCAATCCATTGGCTTGGCGAATGAGGAAGGATCATAACATGTTAATGAATCTCGGGAAGAAGGATTTGGGGGTTGTTATTTTCTCTGTTCCTTTTTTTGTTTTTCTGGAAAGCATGAAAGGGTTGGAGAAGAAGGATTTTGGGGTTCTAGTTGATTCTTCAAATGAACTACTCCATGGAAGAGAATCTGATAAAAAATGGTGACTTCGTCTTCCCCAGTCTTATCTTCTCTCGTTCTCTTGTCTCTCGAATAAGAAAAGAATATTAAGAGTTTAGGTTGGGTCGGATCGGTCAACGATAGGGTTGTATTTAACAAAATTGTTAAAAACGAATTAGGTTGTAATTAGCAATATACAATTTTTCTCTAGGTTGTATTTAGTCATGGTTGCATTTAACCCAAACGTGGGTTGCATTTAGTCACTGCCATTATATTATATACCACTCTAATTGTATTTAGTAGTAACATAACGTGAGTTTGTTAAATAGCCCCAGCTTCGGATGCTTGTTTGATTTAATTAAGCAAAGAACGTGTTGCACACGGGTGAGAAATAATTTTTTAGAGCATAACCACCGGACTCCATCTTATTTTTCAGCCATTTAATTTTTAAATTAAATTTTTATTTATTGAATAAGGAGTATTATTACAAGGAACTAGTTGGAAGCCTAACAAGTTAAGCTCCAACAACATACTACTACATTAGTTGAACACGTTGCCGTGCTAGCCTACCAGCGAGTTTCATGAGGAACCAGCCAAGGGAGCCGAAGCGAATTGGGGGACTGATTATGTCACAACGGGGGCAAGCTAACTCTACCTTCCATATTATTATTGTTGTTGTTATTATTTTTTAATAAAATTATTTATTCCAAAATTCACACAAGAAAAAACAAGTAAGAGTTTACATGGGTTGGTTGGGAGCCTAGCAACAAGTTGCGCCCCAACTCCTTTTTGGATAGCTACACCTACCTTATGAAAAATAAAATTGCCTATCTTAGAATTAACATTATAATTAGTTAGGTAATTTCTCAACCGGTTCAAAAAAACAACAAAATCATCTCCTAATTCGCCTAAAGTAGAAAAGGCTAAAACCCCAAAACTGTAACCATGAGATGTGCAGGTGTCCAAGTATCTGGCATGCTTGCGATTGATAGACGCAGAAATAGTACATCCCGGAACGAAGCTACGAAAACCTCCACCTGCGAAGGGCGAAATCCCTGTAAAATCAAAACAAGTGTCTTGACCATTCTCTCAATTATATACAAGAATGTCAGCTGATTTTAAGCCATTACCATCTGCCAAAAATCCCAAAGAAGCCTCCTTTCTAGCAGCTACACCAGCTTTGTTACACATATCCATGACCACATCGCGAACCATATCATGTTTGAATTTGAGGCCAACTTCATTCGCACAATGGATGGCATGATCACCAAATGTATCCATACTACAGCCACAACATGAGCACACACTACCCTCAGAAAAAAGAGGTACACCAAGACGGTATTGGATTACAGCCTTAAACTGTCTCGGCCCAATATTCTGGTTGAGCCCAGCAATAGGAATTGCCTTTAAGAAATCCATAGCATGAGCCACCTTGTTGCTCTGCCAAAGAACTGCGTCTCTTGCAGACATTGCAAACTTGGTAGGTAATTATCTCTTAACAACATCAAAGTAACGAACTGCCAAAGTTTTCATGGGGTGTGGGTCAATATCTTTGATATTGAAAGTAGAAGAAGTAAGGGCACAAGAATGCATATGCCTGTTGAGGGCTGACATAAATTGATGGTTGGGAGCAGAAATGTTTGTAGAGCTTAAGATCGAAAATAAGAGAATACAAAGTAACAAGAACATACTGTAAAAGTAAAATACCGAGAAATCCGACAAGAGAAAGAGAAGGATTACCGGAGTAAGACAAATACAAGTGTGAATAAGATTCGATTAAATCGGAGGAAGAATATTTTTTTCTCGGAATTAAATTCCAACCATTTAGTTTGTTTTTCTTCTTTAGATAGATGTGCTCCCAAAATAGAAGTGATTTGCTCAAATCTCTTGTAACTAGTGATGAAGCTTCCGTCGTCAAAGAAATCACCGATGAAGATTTTGTCGCCGGATAAGTTGATGATGAAGATTATGTCATCGGAGACAACAAAGATGAAGATTTCGTCATTGGAGAGCATCACCATTGATCTTAAAACCCAACCCAAGAACCAAGAACCGCCAATAAGGCGAAGATAAACCTAAGTATATAAAACCACCATAATGGTGTAGATAAGTAGAAAACATGATAACAACTAAGTTAAAACTACTAACATAGAAAGCAAGAAATAGTGAAGAAATCTGCTCAGATCCGATCCAAAATGGATCATATCTGAGCAGAGAAGGGTTGTTGGTGATGGTTTTGTTGAAGAAGAAGAAGAAAAAGAAAAAGGAATGAGAAAGACGAGAGAGAGAGGGAATTAGCTATATTACTATACTTTGTGATAAATAGCTGTTTTGTGGAGCAGGGGAATATTTCGGCAACATCAAAAGCAAGTAAATGGATTCAGGGGTATTGCCGCAATATAAATGGTCACCCTGGTAATAGTAAAGTTTTTGATAGAAATAACTGGTCTCCAATGAGAATGAGAGTGTTAGGAGAGAGGTGAATGAGGAGATTACGTAAATTCAAGTTGTATTTATTAATTATTATTTTTTTAAAATACACTAGTTTTACCGATTTTATCTTTTTACATCATTTCCAATGCAAAGGTAAAAATAATTATGGATGGAGGTGTTAACTCCAAAAACAAATTTGTGAGTCATTCAATTTGTCCAAAAATATAATACTTTGAAATTTTTTGTTTCTTTTGGCTCTAATCATATCCCATAGACATGATCTTATTTAACAAATACGATTTTATTAATGGGCCAGTCTTATTTAGGTTTATATACATTCTTTAAATTTTGAAACAAATATGATGATATGGACTTAAAATTAAAGTTATGGAAAAAGTATTGAAGAAGATTGACACACACTTGTAAGCTGGCTTCCACACCTATAACCCTAATAACAAGGACCCTAGTATTGAAAAAGATTGTTTGGTAGAAAAAATATTTAACCCTAAGTGAGAATCTTTTGAAGACCTTGACCGTTAGAGCATTCCAATAGAAAATATACAGACACTTATGATTTCATATCTCTATTTACGATAAATTTATTTCCAATAGTTACATCCTACAAAGTATGAGGGATGATATATACTGAATACAAAGGTGTTGAAGAAAGTTTTAGGCTGTGTTTGATAGGATTTAATTCCACGAAATTAGTCATCTTTCCATGAAAATAACGTGATTTCCATCATTTGATTACACATTAATTTCCATTGAATTGTGGTCTCATTTATATAAAAAAAAACGTGGTTTAAAGTATGTTTCAAACTTAATTCCATACAAAGTTTTTCCTTGCTCCCTCAGAATATTAATTCCATGGAATTGTTTCATTTCATTGTTTTCAACACAAACGTTAACTTTTTTTTTTTGATAAGTTAGCGTCAGGCTAGGAGAAGTGAAACAAGATGTCTTTAATTAATGAGGCCTTGCAGTGCCCCTAATGTTTGATTAAGAACTCCAGTAATTAAGATCATTGATCCAAGTATCATCAATAGAATTTATAGCACCATCTTTGTCAAGAAGATCTACCACATGATTAGCTTCTCTATAACCTTGTTTGAAATTGATGCATTCAAACAAAGTCTTCAGATAATTGGTCTCTTGTTTAAGCCCCCTCAAACTCCAAGTGGGATTGATTTCGTCATTACAAAGTTAGATAACATTAGGTTGAATCACTCTCCACTTCTAGTTTGCGATACCCTAAAAATAGCCAATTTGAACCCATTACGAACTTCCCACACTTCTGTCTTATTAGAATTATTTTTGTAAATATGTTTCCCAAAGCAAGCAATATAGTCTCCAGCATCATCTCGAATAACGCCACCAATACCTTCACAACCAATATCATTAAAGGCACAGTCAGTGTTTAACTTATGAAAATTTCTAGGAGGAGTTTTCCAAGCTATGTTAATATCCTTAGACCTTGGCCCATGAGAACCTTTATTTTGCATAAAAAGATTGCCATCATCTCTGATAGCTTTTGCAAGCAACCAAGTGTCAGAAAATAGAACACTCTCGAATACAAACTTATTCGTTCAAATCTATATCCACCAGAATAAAAACGAACATATTGGACCATTCAAGATTGTAAATTTTTCCTTTGAAAGTACAAATTTTCTTAAAGTAAAAAGGGGACATGAGTTCTAGGATAACATCCAAACTAATGCACCCTCTTAAGTTTCTCCAAATAGGCTCCACCTTCATAATAATTGAAAAACGGATTAACAATGGTCTCCAGATCCTTATTACACAACTTACACCCAGGATGATCACCAATAACTTTCCTATAAAGAGGTTCATTCAGATTGATTTTATTATGAAAAAACTGCCACAGAAAAAATGTAATTTTGAAAGGACACCGGAGTTTCCAAATGATTCTCCATTTCATATTTAAGTTATCAAGATTAGTCATATTTTAAGTCAAAAGGTTATACATATCGTTCACATTTACATTACCATCTTTATTACCCTCCCGAATCAGGGTATCCTTAACACCCGAACAAGAAACAATAGGAATGGCATGAATATAACACATTTGTCTGAGATAAATCCCAAGTGTGGTTGTCATTGTTAATAACATAACTCACTGAGGCTCAGGCACAGAACTAGCACAAATTCCAACCATAGAGGCTAGAGAATCCTTATTGAAAAGACGAGGGTACCCAAATACACCATAATCTTTCAGATGTCAACCTATAAGTCCTATACCTTGTGTGATTGTCTATGGACGATGTCGAGATAATACGACAACAAGATACTTAATAGACAATAGTTACGGTAATAAAACCGACTGACTATTAGGATCAATGTCAAGTAATTCGAATTAACGTACAATAGTATTATTTACTTAATTATAATATGAAACAATTATAGTGCGGAACACAAAATTTTGTTAACGAGGAAACCGCAAATGCAGAAAACCCCAGGGACCTAGTCTAGTTTTGAATACTCTCAGAATTAAGCCGTTATACAAAGAACATAAGCCAACTTCGTATAGTTGAGACCAAGTAGACTACCCCTAGATACTTAGTTTCCTCAGTATCCCCGCGTCTTCGACCTTTTGGTCACGCACGTGAATCTCAAAACAAAAGTACTATCTCAAGTTGCTTTACCCAGTAAAGTCTTTATATACTCAACTCCTTTAGATCGTATTTCAAACAGTAAAGGAACAAATCTGTTTGATAACCACTTCAATTAAATACAGTAAAAGATATGTTGAGTAGTCGACAAAGGTTCTTCTGTTTAATCTAATAAACTCCTTTGTCGGGTAAGATCAATCTGAATCAGTAACTTAGATTTAGATTCACAACAATCAGATTCGGACACTGAAGAATGCCACCAAATGTTACCAATCAATCTGAATCGGTAACATTCACCTTTACTTCTAAATGCATTAAAGTGATGCATACTCGGTTCACAAGACAACAAAAATAATAGCTACACACCGTGAAACTTCCATTAATTGGCAACGCGGATTAATGATTCTTTCACATTAAATATGTTTTATTAGGCAAGAAACACAACATAATGATGCTTTTGCAAAAAAAACAATATACTTCATAGAACAAGCTTTATTTCTTAGAGATGTAATTTTGTTTATGCACCTTTAACCAGCACCTACTCCCTATAAGTCTTATTCGTAATTCTACATATAGGAATTTTAGAAATGTTTACCATGTACATATTCTTAGTACATATTCGCAATATATGAATACCATATAGATGCATCTTTCAGACTTATGATGCATATTTAGTTCTCGAACGATGCCAACTTGCAAAAATGCACCATAGTGATGCGTTTTAAATCTCGGCCAATGCTCCTAGTCTTATTCGCAATTCCATATTTGAAAATTTAGGACATGTTTCCATGGACCAAGTCCAGCCTCTTTGATGCATTTTTGAGTAAGCTTCATGGCCAGGTGATGCATCCTCGGATAAGCATCATTTCACACGGTTGCGCAACTTTGTAAGCGACCGAGCACAAGGAAAAAAATAAGTAGCCCCGCTGCCTCGGAAATGCACAAACAAACTAAAATGCCCAAGCCCATAAGAATAACAGCACCATCATATTAGTAGACCCAGACCTGAAATAACAAGCAACGGGCACCCAACTAGAATTACCTCGACCTCGACCCGAAACTGATGAACAAACCTTAGCAGTTGCGACTTGCGAGATTGATTTCGAATCCTCACCATCGTTCTATTATTACAACTGGAAGAAGAAGAGTTACCGCAGTTGCAGGCCTTACTTTGAAAGCTTCTTACTATTTAAGAACATGGAGGATGTTATTTTCACTCCAAATCTTTTCCCTGTGAATTAAGTAAGTATTCCTAAGATTTTTTTATTTTTTTGCATTATTTTGCATCATCTTAGACTCAAATTATCTTGTCTTTATGGCATTGGTAATACCATATTAGCAGTTATATCCACTAATTAGAACATGTACCAATGCTTTGTAAACCAAATATTCATTGAAGAAGGAAAAATAGAGCAAATTCTCCGAGAAAAAAAATACTCACACTAACACAAGAGTATCGATTTCTTTTACAGCCTATGTTCACAATCTAAAGGATTATCCGTTTCCACCTGTTGCGCTGCCACTGCTACGTCGGTTTGATTCCCCAACTCCAGCTGCAGCCAAAGCAAGAACTTCGGGGGATATTTCCCAACTTCCGCTTTTCCTTCCCCAACTAGATCGCGTGGGATGCATTGGAGCACGCCCCTCAATGTTCTCAGTAGGTAGTGTCTGACTTAAATCGGTAGAGGCATTCCCAAATCCATTATCTTTGTCATGTCCATCAGTGTTGCTAAGACGACCCTCAAAATCATCTAATCCAGCCCCAGCTTCTGCCCATCCTGCTTTCCTACCCATTTCTATATCTCCTACAGCTTTTCCCATATTTGGACTAATGAAACCCCCACCACTCACTGTTCTTGGGGGTAAGCTGGACTCTTGAGGCACCATATCCCTGAATTTATTCTTAGATGGAGCTATGCTATTGCAGAATGTATCCTTGAAGTTATTAGCTACTCCTTTGTTGTATGGGTTTACTCTCCGATCATATCGGTATCTGAAGTTCTCATAGGTAGTCTGCCAGCCAAACAAAAGCGAAGAGATAAATACTGGAGCCACCATACAGTATCAATACCTTTAAAGAGTTTCTATATTGAATTTTCACCGGAAGACTCGAGTGGAGGAGATCATAGTTACCTGGTTTGTACTTATGAGATACAAATGGAAGACGGTGAGACCACCAACAAACCAGACTGATATGAAGGTGTAAATTATCAGCACTATGGACGCAGGAGTCTTGGTCATTGCTTTCCAGACAGTAGTTTGCTCCGCATCCATGATCCTCTTTATGTATACCCAGCAGAATCCAAAAACATATACGCAGAGAAGAGTTGTGGAGAAAATAAACATGAAGAAGAATCGGTAATTCCTCTGCACATGTAATAAAGTTTTAGGTTAGACGTGCAGTATAGTAAAACCTAAGGTCAATCATTTGCACGAAAAAAGATGATGCTCATAATGAAATAACGCATGTTGCCAAACTTCACATAATGTTTGAAATGTATGTTGCCTCCTCTTACCAGTCCAATACACTGTCCAACCCACGGGCAGTGGTGGTCAAATCGTTCCACACAGTTATTGCAGATTGAGCAGTGTGAGCAGCGTGGAGGTCTATACAGCATGCAGGTATCACAGTACTTAACCTTTACAACGACCCCATTCGCCAGTGTAACATCTTTCATTCGAGGCAAACGTAAATGAGGGGTTTGTCCACCCCCAACTTCGGCATTCCCGTCAAAGCCTTCTGGCTCTGGAGGGTGTGCATTGCGAGGTATAATACCAGGATCTCTTCCAGAGGTAAGCAAAAGAAGAGCTAAATCCTGTAACCAATACCAGCACATTCTGTCTTAAATAAGGTCAAAGAAAAAGTTACTGATGCAAATTAACACAACAACAAAAATGCCAAAAAAGGGTTATGAAATTAATTATACATGCTTTTCAATGATCCAACTCCACGAGTCATTTTTATAGTCATGGGCAAGAAATTACATTAAACGAACTCAGGTTTGTTATGGATGGGGGGAACATAGGATATTCAGATAGAGAGAATACTCACATATAATGTGAATGCCACAGCAACCACCATGATTGATATTCCAAGGTGATGTGAATAAACATTCATTAGCTTTTTGGCAACAAACACACAGAACACTGCTACAGGTGCTGCAATGAGGAATATAGTCAACGCCACTGATCTCACATCTGGTCCAAATATAAACCTCCCTTGGAGAAAAAATCTCTGCAAAATACCAAACAAATTTATTGCATAAGATCGCCTGACTTAATATTATGACCACATGCCCCCTAAATAGCTGCCCAAAGAAGACACTGAAACAGTTAATATATGTTTCTGCTCCTGTGCTTTAAAGCATGCATTTTCTACTTCGCATTATAGTTTCCATATAAATTTGATTTAATGCCAACCAAAATAATCTTTCAAATACCATTAAAGAAAAAGAGAGTATACCAAGTACGGAAAAAAGGACAGCAAGGAAACGCTGAAGAGAAATTGGCAATAAATCTACTATATATGGACAATGAACTGCATGCTTATCTACTCCAATGCGCTAGTTCATTAAAAACAAAAGAAATTGCAGTTCAATGTGATGTCCAGCCCACTGTATTGGCATGGCAAGTAGTATGATCAAAAGAACATTTCAATAGTAGTTTAATAGAAAAAAGGAACACAGGCAAGCACACATAGTGCTCCCAAGAACTTAAATGACGAAACTACTACATTTTGCTTTCTCTCTGCAGCATTCGGAGTGATTTGAGCTAAACAGATTAGACAAAATTTCTTTCATCAGATCCAATACAAGTCCCTATTTTCTGGAGCCACCATGAATCGCTTTTGCATTATGTAAATTGGCAAAAATGTAGAGCTACAGAGTGATGGAAATGAAAGTAAATGTTCAGGCTCAAGTACACACGATTAGCTTCCTATCATTAGTAATCAACATACTAACAACAACCCCATTAATTCAAAACCAAGTAATTACTACTACTAAACTTTTCCACATGATAAAATCTCTAAATTTTATCCACCAAATTTGAATTCCCAAAAAGAACAGATTCAGCTTAGCAAATACGCATTTTTCCCCACAGATTACAGAAAAACAAATTGAACCCAGAATTCAGAATTGTTATTCAAAATGAAAAACAAAAAAAAAATCATCTCAATTTTGTACTAATTCATATGATTAGATTCCCATAAAATAAGAAACCAAAAAAAAACCTTTTTCTAAAACAAAAGAGAGAAGCAGAAACAAAACACCATGAGAATGAAATGGTCTTCCTCTACTAGTACTTACATTGTTTCCTTTCCAGGTCTGATAAACCCTAGGTGTGTCCATTCCATTAGTAAGTCCACTTGGATCTGATCCCTGAGGAGGTGGAGGAGGAGCTGAATACATATCTATCTATCTATCTATCTATCTATCTAGTGCTTGATCTTTTTTCTATACAGTTTGAGAAAAAGTGATTCCTTTTTTGAAGGGTTCTCTTTTTATTTTATTTTTGAGTACTAGAAAGAAAGAGAAGCTTGTTAAGGAAAGTTGTTGTTGTTGATATTAACGGCTACTTTCTCGTATTCCTTTTTCTCAGACTAGAAATGCTGAGTAGCGCTGATTTCTCCTCTGCACCACCACCACCACCTCCTCCTCCTCCCATAACTCTCTCTCTCTCTCTGGTTTTGATTTCTACAACTAAAATTAAAAAACAAAGAAGGCTGCTTTACAGGTAAGTTGTGGTGGTGACGTGGCAGACACCCATTAGGCTAAACTGTCAGTAAGAGAGGAAGAAGAAGTCTGAAAACTCATAGGTAGACAGACAAAAGAAATAGACACTCACCACCACCACTCCTATAAAGGGTATAGAGAATAGACTCACTAGACTACTTCTTTTGTTTTTCAATATTTCCTGATTCACCCCTCAGGTTCTATCTGTCCAATATGTGTGGTACCAGCAATTAGAGCTGTCAATTAGATACTAATCTGCCCTCGCTAATACTACTTCTTTTGACCATGTTATGTAGAAAAGAATTGGATATGTCTGATGTGTCTTACGGTGGATTTGGGAGCAGAGATATGTTATGGTTTATGGTAGAGCTCAATGTAGACCTAATAGATTTTGTTGTATCAATTAATAATATTTCCGAATAACACCTCTGCCGAGATTCATATTTGGAAACTACCGGTCTCACCTGTTAAAACAAATGGCTCAACCTACCACAATCAATCAAGAATTGAAATAGAAATGAAATCAAAGTAAATCAAGCACACACAACATAAGAATTAATAGTGGTTCGATCAAGATGATCTACATCCACTTTGGAAAACAACGATAACGATTTCACTATGATTAAATAAGATTACAAGGTATTTCCTCTCAATCCCCTTTCAAGAACCCTAGCCCCCTTTTGGTGCCTCACTTTCTCTTTTCTAATACATGAGTTTTCTCTTACCAAAGAACATGAGGAGGAGAAGACTTATCTCCTGATGCCTTTTAGTGCACAAAAGGTAAAGGGCAAATGGGTAAACCCAACTGAATACAAAACCGTATTCAAGGCACATATACGACATCACCAGCAATGAAAATAAATTTTGATTCCTCTTTTATCAAACAAGAATCACCTATGGGATTTGGACTGATAATGCGTTATGGAACAGGTATCTTTTGTGCAACAAAATATGATAAGCTCAAAAATTATAGATGAGGAGCAGCCAGAAGCTTTAGTTACTGTTGAGGCGATTAAATAAGCAAAAAAGAAAGTTGTTGAAATTTTGCGACTAGAACGAGATTGCTTAAAAGTTATTAATGCCATAAATGGCGGTCTAGGATGCATAAAATGGAAAATAAATAGTATTGTTTAAAAATGCAGTTGATTTCTGAAATCATTTCCCAGTTGCACATGTAGTTATGTTAAGAGAGAAGCTAATGGTGTCGCAAATACACTTGCAAAACACTCAAAAATTACTGGTTTAGAAGAATGGTTTAATTATCCTCCAGCTCCTAATATCTTAGCTAGGAGTTTGGAGAAGGATGAGATTTTTATAACAACATAATTTCATCAATAAAGCCTTCTCTTTTGCTTGGTAAAAATAATGGCCGGTGATTTTAAAGCATACTGGTCAAGCGCAGTATAACTTGCACCACCTATGACAGAGTAAAAGGTCATGAGAAGTAGCAACCCTTAATTGGCAGTGGGGGCCATGCTGCCCCCTAAATGGTGTCCCAAATGGGTATCTATTTGTGGGTGGTACTCGTATGCGAATCCAAAAAAACAACAGTCACATGCCATATCAAATCAATCTATAACATTATCCTTCTGATGCAAATAACAATGGTTTCCCGCAGAATACCAATCATTCAGATTTCAAGAAAGGACTTAAAAATGTATTAGTTAGAGGACCAGAAAGGTAATTTGGCAAATTAATGATGGGAGTGGTGTTTCTGTAATTATTGAGTACAGTTAACCTTTAGCATTCTCTGTAGTCTGTATGCTTTATGCTGAGAGAAAGTTGCTTCGGTGATCGTGCAGAGTACATTGACGCGGTCTAACTTCTACGTTAACAGCTTTTTCCACAGCAATTTTTTATAATAAATCGACAAATGCTTGTGAAAACTCCTTTTACTTAACTACTAATTGAATAATACCTCCTACTAACTCCAGATTTTACCAGGCACATCCCCATCGTTGTCTTCCAATACTTCGTGATTTATATGAGCTGATACCAGCTCTACTAGGGGCTAATACCAGTCCATATGGGACAAAAGATCCAGGAAATCCTAACCATTGGATCGATGGACTGGTATCGGCCCCTAATAGAGCTGATATCATCCCATATAAATCATGAAATACTTGGCTTTTTGGGAGGAGGATTTGTTGTCTGGGAAGTGGAAAAACAGGGTGGAGGACTCCCAATCTTTAATCAAAGCTAGAACTAGTGAAGCTGGGAACTTGGTTGCCGTTATCGATCAACTTGGTAAGTTTTCTAGACGAGATGTTAATTTTGGTAAGTCTATCATATTACCTCCGTTTCAAAATAATAGGCAGGTTTATGTTTAAATTTACACACAAACCTGCCTATTATTGTGAAACGGAGGGAGTAGCTTTTAATCTAAAGTTCATTTTCTTCTTCTTTTTTTTTTTTTTTATTTTTATTTCTGCTGAGAAACACACCATTCATTTTAATTTTATTTTTGATGATTAGTACAGCGGTTAGTTGTGGCCCCTAAATACTACTAGCAATTACAAGGTCCAGAGTTCGAACCCTTGTCTCCTCCAAGGGAGGGAGCACGAGAACCATCAGGCCACCTAGTGGTTCTCAGCACATCATTCCTTCCTTACAAGACTTACCAAAAAAAGAGGAAAGATACCTAATTATCCTTGATACAGTACTTTCTAGCTCGACGAACAAGCTGGTCAGCTAAATGGTTTTTAACATGCTTAACATAAACAACTTTAAAACTACTATTAGTAGATAACAACAGTCTTCCAAGAGATCGCTCCACCTCCAACTAATATTTTTTACAATCTTCATTCATATAATTCACCATTTGGAGACAATCACTAACCAAAAGCACCTTGGACAAATTCATCTCTTGAGCACAAGAGATAACCAAAATAAGGGCAGTCGCCTCAACACCAACCACTTATGGAATCAGTCCAAAGTCTGCGCGAGAACCCTTTATTCTACCTACATTATCACACCAAATTATCCCTAGACCCATATTAAAATTCTTGGATCAACCATCTATGAACATAAAATGATCTACAAAATTAATGGAAGTCTTAATTCCTTTCCTAACTACTTGGACGGAAAAAGAAGGAGCTATATATGTGTTTATCATTCTTCTAGCTTCAAGAATAACCTTATCTAGATTAATAGGAGTATAATCTAAAGTTCATAAAGTTGCCAAAATGTGATGTCTAAAATATTCTTTCAACTTGGGAGTTCCTTTATTGGTGCACAAAAATAAAATTAACTCATTTTACAGTCTATTGGATAATTTTGAAACAAAATTAGCTACGTGGAATCTAAATTTTTAAGCTCAGCGGGATAAAATATTCGTAACCAGACTATGTTGGGAACTATATCCAACCACCATTTCGTTGTATTCCCAATGCCAAAGACTTTGACTGAAAAAATGAACCATATTCAAAAGAACTTTCGGTGGGGTAAACAAGAGTACGCAAGAAGTCTGGTATTTATAAAAATGTTGGTGTTCCGGTATTTTTGAGAACTTACAGGTGGGGGTAACTTTGATAGTAAGGAAGATTGTCACCCATATTATTAGTAAATGGAAAATGTGTTGAAGCACTGCTCGGTCGAACTCGCTAGTTCTACAATCTCAAGCTTGTTTTTAATGTTAGTTGCACAAAATTATATATTGATTTCTAGTTTACTAAAGTCAAGCCTCTAGATAGGATTCAAGTATGGTAGTTGAGTATCAGACATCACTAAATAATCCTCGAAGATTGAAGACGTAAGAACAAATGACGACATTCGCGAGCACATCATCAACAAAGGGTATGTGAAGACTGACATATCCCATTTACTCACGACATTTACCATTCTATCTTATGAGACTATGTTGAATGATTTTAGTAGATTTAACATTGCATAGAAGAAATTTTGAGTTCAGGCTTGCCTTGATAAATTTCTCGAAATATGATTCAAGCAATGGATGTTCTTAGTTCCTTAACAATCTTGATTAAGAATAATTTATCGTTGACGAACTATTTTTGTTTCAAGTTGATCATTTGGAAAATTCCCAAGCAATATCGCATATTGTGTATGATTATTGGGAATGCTTCAAATTTATTAAGAGATTTTTCAAAACTGTCTGGAGCAAGGTACGCATACCCTGATTCGGTAGGTAGGGTGAGCTGATTGGAATATAGGTAATGGTTTGTCCTATCTTAACACCGAGGCCTGATGATGGGTGATCTCTCAGGAAGCAGTTGTTGGATGACTGCAGTAGTGCCGTTAAAAATCCCTTACCGCTAGATAACCGCAGTGGGTAAGTTTGAAAAATATTGTTGATAGTTAGGGTACAACTACGGACGGGTCGCTTGTGCTCGGGTGGGAGAGTATGCTGAGTGGTTATGCCAGATAATGGTCTCATAAGAGATAATAAACGTCTACATCATACCGAGGCCTTTTCATCACAATTAGCTCCAAACTTGCAGAAAGCTCTGCAGTTAAACTTGTTCGTGCGTGAGCGATCTATGGATGGGTGACCTCTCAGGGAGATGCTGCTGAGTGATCACAGCGGTTGAAAATCACACGCTGTCTGATAACATCAATGGCTAAGTAGGTACAATATCGGTGGAGGGTCGGGTCATTACATGCATACCTAAGTCAATCTGGAATTCTGCAAACTGGAGAGGCGATCATATGCGTCAAAAATAAATTACTTTCTCACTACTCAAAATATATAATATAGCAAGGGCAAGAAAGGATCGTTCCCACAGAGAGGTATTGGATTGTTATTCGATTTCTTATGCAAGCAATGGGAGGATTTTCTGTTTTTATGTAAACTAAAAGTAAAATAAAAGCAACCAAGAGAAATAAACAAGCAAATCAGAAATATGATAATATTGGTCAAGGATTTCGTTTTCATTCACTAACATGTTCTTATCATAATAATTAGAATTGATATTTAATCTCTCTTTTTCAAAAACCCTAGGATACCTTGATCGCAAGAATATCCCGCTAATTTCCTGATTCCATCAACAAACACATTAACAGATGCGAATATGAATTCTACCTAAGAGGATAACCTAACGTGTAAAAGCATTAATCAAGTTTAATTCCCAAGGCGCAATAAGATTTGTGAAATAAGGCTAATCAATGCAATTGAACGTGGAAAGCGCACTAATTCAATTTAACAAAGGTTATGGTTCACATATGATTACAAGGATATATCACTACAAGCTATAATCATATTATGCTACTTGCAATCAGGAATTTATCACTTTTGCGTATAATAAATCCTAATCTAGCAATAGAGATGAAACAAACTCAACCGATTCGCGACTCGATCAAACAAGTATTCAAATCATAAGACAATATCAATAGTGAATCATAAACGATAATATTGAGACAAAACTAATTCATCAATCAAAGAAACATATGTTGTGAAATCAAACTAATCCATAACCAATAATAAAATTCTAGCTCATATTCATGAAGTTCATAACAAGAAGAAAGAGAAAGGTTTTCATGTTTCTAAACCCTAGAATAAAAGTAGAAAAAGTGATAATGATCTCCTCTTTGAGAGGTCTTTTATAACTGTTTTGTGAATGCTTATATAACCAGAGACCTCAAAGTCTCGACCAAACTCCCAAGACAGGCCAATACCTAACCAACTCTGCCAAAATTGTCTGCCTCCAAACAGCCCACAAGATGTTAAGCCCAATTAACATTTACCAAGCTTGTCAGTCTCATGGAACTGAAAGCCTATTCTCTTTTTAATCTATTACCATCAACACCTTTTTCTGCAGCTAAATCTCCACCAGCTTCATCTCTGCAACTCAGCTCACAAACCATCCAAGCGATTTCTGTGTTGCGTCAACACTAGTCTGCAGCTGCAACTCAAACTACATCAACCTTTCCTTGCAAACCCATTCATTCATTTACTAGGCCTAGGCTTCACTTCATGCATACAAACCATAGCAGCAAGCACCCACACCATTCTGCTCATACCCAAGATGTATTTCAATTCCTGCCATTCTCCAAACTCTCCAGTCTTCTCAGCACTAACACTATGAATCACTTACTCTCAAGTCTAAACTGCAGATGCAAAGCCAACTCCTAGAATTCATCTTCAACATCATTCTCATCAACACAGTTCCAAGTTCACAAGTCCACTTGTAATCTCTCATCCATCTCTCCACCAGCATCTTCATTGCAACCACTACCTGCAACTGCTCATGCATGACTTGTTTACTCATAATTTCAGCTGCACTTGGACTCATAACAGCTGCATCTTCCTAAGCACCAATCACTGCACTTCAATATCGAACCCAACTCTACGCTCAACTACAACAGTACCACTTTGAGTACAAACCACTGCGAACCCATCTTCTGCACTGATTCCCTGCATCTCAACTTGAAAAGACGAGGGTATTCAAATACACCACAATCTTTAATTTATCCACCTATAAGTCCTCTACCGAAAGTGATTGTCTATAAACTGAGTCGAGACAATACAACAAATCGGTTCACACTTCGTGTGATTGTCTATGGATACAAGATCGAGACAATACGATAACAAGATAACTTGTGTGATTGACTATGGATACACGATCGAGACAATACAACAACGAAGTATGATACTTGATAATAGGTTCGGACTTAACCAAACTCTATAGGATCACTATCAAGTAAAGCGGAGTTAACGTTTGTGTATTTTACTTCTAATTATAATAAACAATTATAATTGCGGAAATAGAAAAGTAAAAGACACAACAAGATTTTGTTAACGAGGAAACCGCAAATGCAGAAAAATCCCGGGACCTAGTCCAGAATTGAATACTGTGACGGACCAGAATTTTTTTTGCTCCCAACGGGCCTGGTTAGGACCCGCTTGGTAAGCTCCGACTCTTGGATACGCCACTCAAGCAAAATTTTCGTTCACTAATAATCTTGCACACCGTAGAAATCTCATTCGTCTCAAACTTAGAATTCTATGAGCATATGCCCATACCATAATACTCATAAAATTCGACAAGGGTTCCAATTTCAGAAAAAAAAAAAAAAAAAGGGGCGGCCGATTGCCTAAAATCAGATTTGGGCAGTTGCCAACCCAATAACTTATACGGCCAGTTGCCGATTCTAATAATTTATACGGCTAGTTGCCAAAATTAACACAGGCCAATTGCCCAAAAATAACAGACGACGAGTTGCCAAAATTAACACGGGCCAATTGCCCAAACATAACATACGGCCAGTTGCCAAAATTAACACGAGCCAATTGCCCAAAATAACAGACGACCAGTTGCCAATATTAACACGGGCCAATTGCCCAAAAATAACGGACGGCCAGTTGCCAA
>JAJJMB010002020.1:17260526-17323518 GCA_023531105.1 Papaver atlanticum | reverse complement strand
TTAACACGGGCCAATTGCCCAAAAATAACGGACGGCCAGTTGCCAAAATTAAGGTAGTTCTGGTTACCAGCCATCATTGGCCAGTTGCCCATGATATATACTTGCCAAGGTTGCAATCATCTCTGAATAGATGGTATGAACTGCAAGGCAGTAACCAAGACTTTCAGATGATATGAACAACCTTGTAGAGTTGTGCTGAACCGCATAGCGGCTGCCTACGTACCCTCTCCGTTGCTCGAAGGGATCAAGCAAGACCGTAGTTCGTCATTTTATTTTGATAGTATGAACTACCAGGTAGCAACCATCTCTTACTAAATAATATGAACTACCCATTCTGTTTAGGTAGCAATTATTTCTTACAGCAGATAATGATAATATAGATGGTCTCTCTAACCTTTCACATCTGTACCAAATAAAATAATATCACTTCGCCTAAAGATTAAATACTCAGAATATGATCAAACATATAAAAGTGCAAGACATAGTTGAATGGACAACATTTTAATTTGTAATCGTTGAGTTCGCATAACAAACGAGCTAGCATATGTCCATATGAAACAACCCCATAATTCACCATCCAAAACTTGAATCCACAGTCTGTAATTAATCATAATTCCTGTCACATACAAGCACAATAAAACCCAATAACCTAACCCATATAATTCACTGATTACTTGGCAGCATTTACTTTAATCTAGTCTAAATGAACGACCCAAACCAAAAATAGTGCGTACAAGTAATTCCCAAACAGTTTCTAATTTTACCGACAAAAATAGATATGTAAAATATACATGCGTCTAGACCAGAGTGCACATTTTTACCTAGCATAACAACATTATGAATCCTAAAACTGATTAGAATCTTAGACGGTATTAACACTTAATGGACAGTAGTACACTCGTACCTGCGGCATACCAACACATTTTCATATTTCACCAAACAACTTACAAGGGACTGATCAGAAATTTAAGTTACCGACCAACGGAAACAACACAGATAGCGGAACAGTAAACTTACCATTCTAGATGAATAATATGTGAAAGTCATAAATTGGGATGAGAAACAAGACACCTTAAGATGGTTGCAACAGTGATCATAAAAGCATAAACATACTTAAATGAACTAAGTAATAACGGATAAGCCATCAAAATGCTGGATCATGAAGATGCCAGATCACCAAGTTCTCAAACAAAACATTAAGGCATATTTATAAACAGAGAGAAAGATTATTTAGTAGCCCAGAAAGACTCAGGAAAAGCACCCATTTAGTGAGATAAAGGAGGGAATTTAAAATACTTTCCATGAGAAACGAGTCAAACTCACCTAGGCCGTGGCAACACTAATTCCCACGGCTATTAAGTTAGCTAGATTCTTTTAGTCCATTTAGATTTGTTAGTGGATAGCTTGCATTCTTGTTTAAGCTGCAAAATGTTAACTAACTAGACTATAAAGAAAAATGCAAGTCTTATCAGACCCATAACTTAATAAATGATAACTTAATCATTATATTAATTAGCCATAAGATGAATGAACCAAAACTAAAACTTTAAACTTCTAGTAGTTACCAAGTCTGTACGTATTAACTTCTTTCTACACAAGTCTTTCAAGGACTAACCACGAGCAAAGCATTGGTACGTAGTGCTGGAACATGTGGGTTATAATGGCTACTCAACATGACTATAATATACCAATTTGAACTTTACATACAAAAATCTTTGTAAGTAGACCATACGCACTACTCGGCATTAGCACCTGCAAGGACGATGTGCATCCTCATACACATCTTTTAACTTTCAATCAAGAAAATAATCTACAAAAAATATGAATGATTCAAGATACAAATAAGTGTAGAAAGTGAGAGATTGCTTACTCTTTCCTGCATGAAAGGGTAACAAAACAGTAGCTACACCAACTAGGGATGACTAGATAAACATGCATTCATACTCTCTGGTTCATACGATAATCTATAAGCAGCTAGTCAACATTGAGATTAAAATTATCATCTACCCTTTTCACACTCATTTTTATTGTGCATCCTATTAAGGATTCAATCCACATCATAAAAATGGCTTTGCAATATATATAATTCAGTGCATACGACATGGGTGTTAGCAATTTCATTGAACGCGCGGCAAGCAGGTATACTAAATCGTGCTTGCGAATAAATATATTGGTTCATGACTTTTTAACAAAATGAGTACATCTGAATCCCATTCATTTTCCAAACAAGCTAGAAATGGAAAATCATAATTTAAAAGACCCTACTTACAGTATTAGTCCTTGGCCAAGACGAACAAAATCTCTCGAAAAGTTTTGTTTTAGGAAAAAGATTCTTTCTCCTGGTCTCTTTCTCAATCACCTTGAGCGTGTCTTCTGGTGGTAGAGGGAATCTAGGCTTTGCTGTTTTTCTTTACCCTCTTATACATTTCCTTTCCTATAAATTCAACTTAGAAAACAAACCCAAGTTGCCACAAACCATAAACTCCAAACATCCACAAATTTATAACAATTCTTTGAGATATTTCACCGAACATGTATGGCTCACAATTTCAATTAATAGTTCTGAAATTTCAAAGGAATATGAATACCCATTTCTTCTTCTTCTTTTTTTAACTTGAAAAGATTGTTATCATCAAGAGCAACTTTAATCAAGCTAGATTTGCAGATTCACACATACCATACTAGCATTTAACATGAAATAAACACTATAAGCATATTTGGGGAAAATCCCTAAATGTTAACATGAATTTTATAATTACAAATTCTAGCTTATCAATTTACTCAATTCAAATATATAAATCCCAAATTGCCATAAATCACAATTAACCCATGCTTTAAGATCATAAGAGTTGAAGCTTAATCATTCTATGAAAAACCCTAACTTGGTATGAACCCGTGAACATCAAAATCAATTCAAGGAAGAAATCTTAGAGAAGTAAGAAATCACACAACCCATCAATTGATGAGAATTACCTCAAGCATAATTTTCCACTTTGGAACAGCAAGAAAAGAATCTCCTCACCATGTTGATAAATTAAAACAAAACAACGTTGACAATATCTGCAACTCCTAGTATTCAAACCTCTACATAGTTCACTCTTGTATGTTTATCAGTCAAGTTCTCTCAATTTTCTCTAATTATCAGAGAAACAGCAGGCCATAAAGAAAGGAAGAAGATGAAGAAGAAATGGAGCAGGAGTTCCTCTTAGTTTTAATCTAAGAAATATACAAAGATTCCCTTGAATCTACACGTGCCCATCATGCAAGGATGGTTATGAAGGCACCCTGAATCCAGATTACTATAGACTCACTTTTAAGAAAAACTAACATCTATAATCAAGGCACCAAAAATTGTTAAAGGCACAACAACATTTCTTATCCAGGCAACCTAAAAATGTTAAGAAAACACTTGGGTGTCAGTCTTAGGCACTCTTTGGGCAGAGTTTGACTAACGAGTTTAGTTAAACCCGAGAAAAATTTCAGTCTTTCACAAATACTCTCAGAATTAAGCCGCTATACAAAATCTAAACCAACTTCGTATAGTTGAGAGTTTCTTCAGTATCCCTGCGCTTCCGACTTCGATGAGTGCACACACTGGAACAATTCCTTTGGATCGTATTCCAAACAGTAAAGGAACAACAAATCTGTTTGGTAACAACTCTATTAATTTTTTAAGATAAAGATATCTCAAGTCGTATGCAAAGGCTCTTTCGTTTAAACTAACAAACTCCTTTGCCTGGTTAGATCAATCCAATCTCTATTACATAAGTAATAAGATTCGGATTTGTAACAATCAAAATAGATCTCAAGAGAACTATTAGGTGTTACCGATCTCACGCAACTAATCAATGGAATAAATCCGATTCTAGTTGGATCCCAGCCGATCAAGGTTTGAGCTACACAAAGATATGAGAAACCAATAAGAAATCTTCTTCGTCTTCAAATCTTCTTTAATCTTCAATTAAAACTTGCACAACACCACATGAATCTCTTGTGATCAATCACGCACAGAACGGAGTCTGTTAACAATGAATTATCACAAGATGTCTTTAGATCTATAAACAATTCTAAAGATCACGTCGATACTTCGATCTAGTTTGAGTGAATCTTATATCAGAAGAGAAGATTCTCAAGAATAAACAAACTAGGTGCAATCAAAGTTTCAACAACCGTTAGTCAATCAAATCAATCGAAAACTAATAAACTGCAATTATTTAGTTTCTCACCAACGATACTCGTAGAGCTTCTTGATCCCACAGAAGTCTTTAAACGAGCGGTCATAAGAGATTTCTCCTAATTAGGGTACTTTCCTCTCCGAATAGACGGCTCCACCAGAAACAACAAAAAGATGAAGTTTGCGTAGATCTTAGGATAGTTTGCTAGAAATGCAAACTTAGGTATTTATAGACCAAGGATGTTTGGATACCAAGGAATTTCCAAAACCGAAAGTATTCTCGAGATATGCAATAAATGCCCATTAGGTTTTCATAATTCCAGGAAATGCTTTGTCCAATATTTTCCGAAATCTCTCAATAGAAAATCTCCAATTAGTAAATGCACATTACTAATTTTTATTCTCCAGAGATATGCATTTAATTTTTGGTAATTAAAGCATATAAAACTAACAACCTTAATTAAAAGATTCTTAATTTATTTCAGAACAGGATCTCCTTGAGTAATTAAGAAATATCATTGAACAATAAAATATAAGACTTATTGTTCGTGTTCAAAGTATGTTGACATCTTTTCTTTGTAAATCATCTTTCATATTTACAATCTTGGAATCGATTATACCACACTTCCAAACAAGTTTAGAATTGGTTCATCTGTATTCCAAGACAACTATGTGGTTAATCAAATATCAAATCACATTCACGAGTTCAATCGGTTTTACCAATCACTAGGATCGGTTATACCTTAATATGGAACACTTGTGATCGGTTACACAAGTTACCATGACCGATTACATCAGTACCAGGATCGGTTACATCAATTACCAGGACCGTTTACCATATACACATGGTATTGCTTGTAATCCGTCACACCAGTCACTAGGATCGGTTATACCAATTGCTAGGACCGGTTACACCAATTACAAGGATCAATTACACAACTCTCTGTGATCGGTCAGACCAATTACTATAATCGGTCACACCAATTACAAATATCGATCATACCATCTCAGGTGATTACTTAGGATCGGTTACACTAATTAACCAAAACTAGTCATACCAAATCATAAGTCAGGCATTGTGATTAGTTATACCAAGATACATAACAAGTTACGATCGGTTCTACCATCTCACACATATTGGTAATCCAAAGATTTGCAATGAATGGCCATACTAATAAGCCTAGCGATTTCCCTTTCGATTCATAAAACAAGTTCATGAATGTACTTCCTTTAAACAAATGTAAACAATGTTTCCTAGGATGAAATCTTCACCTTTACCCATTCTCATAATCATCACAGCATTCATAAGATTATGTCGATGTCATATCAAAAGATAAGCGTTATACTTCGTAGTCAAATTCCTTAACACTATGATCATATGATCATTTCTTACTACAAGAGTAAAATATTCATACACAGCTTCGCAGTTATGTTTTCAATATAGCACGAATTGAAAGATACGTTAGGAATAAAACATTTCAAGTCAATATTACTAACCTCAAGAGGAAGGATGATGTTGTCGTTGTAGCTCGTTACTTCTTCACGTTCTTCAGGTCTTCGAGTAATACTTGTATGTCTCATATTCCTAGACTTTCTAGTCTAACCTATACGAAGTTATCTCTAGTACATAATCAAACGACTCTTAGATGAGTTTTGATTCACTAAAATATGACAACCAAACTTGACATACCAACGCTTGGTGGGTTCAACCGAGCTATGCTCTAACACAGCTAACCACAGCTATAACATCATTATCAACCTGTACCCATTTCATCTCCATAACCTGCTCAGGTCAAATTCCATGTCTTCTTACATCCCTGCAACACAGATGAAATATCTTCATTTAAGTCCTCCCTATAACATACCACCAATATCTCAACCTCAACTCAACACTGACCCTTGTAATTCATCATCATATTGAACTTCAATCACCTGCAACAACTTCTTGAACTCTCAGTAAACATCCACCAACATCAAAACCATCTCAATCTCTGGAAAATTCAAATCCAACTGAAACCCAAGTTTCCCTGGCTTGTCAAACTCTTAAACCTTGAATATCTCAACCATCCAACACGAATCTGCTTCATGTATTCGAATTCCTTCTTCCATACCATCCACTTCTAGTGTTCATCACCAGTAACTCCACCTCAATTACAGAATCATCATAACCCACCTCCTTAGATCTCAAATTCGTCTCAAATTCTTATATTCTGAACTCAGAATCGAACCCAATCGAGAAAACACCAACACCAACACTCCTCTCCACTTCAACAGTTCATTAAATCCCCCTTGAATCTACTCTACTCATCACTATATTCAGAGAGATCTTCTCTACAAACCCTAACCTCTCAATTGAACCAGAACTCTTCTCAGATCTCTATTTCCCTGTCTCCAACAGTCCAATGTTCTTCCGATTCCTATTTTTTCACTGAATTTTAGTACTTATACTCTCGATCTTGAATTCATCAGGACCATTTTCTTCGTTTTCTCACTTACGGGTGAGATGTAATGAATGTGAAACGAAAATGGAATTAAATGTGTCTGAGAAATACTCGACCCAATTGGGTTTAATACTCTGAGATAGATATTGGCACTCAGGAACTTGGATAGGAGCTGATTAGTTACTTTGGCCTGTCAGTTTCAGAGAACCGACTGCCTACTCTTTCTTGCTCAAATGTCAGTTGTTGCGATCTGACAGGTCATTCACCACCTCCTTATTGCACAACCTAGCTGGCTCCAAATATAATTCACCTGTGAATCTTTCTCGCTCCAAATGTACGCTTTCTCCTTCTTTTGCACCGAATGACTCCAAAGTACCTAATAAACTCAAAAGCAAACATAAAATACACAATTCACAAGAAAAATAACAAAGAAAACATAACCAATAGATAGTAAATCAAGGTGTTTAAAACACCTATCAGCATACTCAGTATGCATACCCCTTGGATATGAGTTTGAGAATGGGGGAAGGTACACATACCTGGTATGCGTACCCTTGGATATGACTTCACGAACTAGCATAGGTACGCATACTCTTTGAAGATGACTTCGTGAACTCATCGAGTATGCGTAACTACCCATTTCTGATATAAAGGAAGATCACAAACTGCTTCCCTACTATGTTCACCTTTGCTACAACTCTCATAGACACTTTTAAGACAACTTGATTCACAAAATCTTTTGGACTTGTGGATTATGATGCAAATCTTAAGTGTTATTGAACACCACTTATGCTTGAAAGTTCAAAATGCATACTTACCACCATGAACTATCATTGCGTAATATTCCATAACCTTTGACCATAATACATATTCTTTTGTGTAGTTTCAAGGAAGACATCTCACATGTTTACGTGGATTCCTAATAAGAAGTTCATATATAAACTGAGAAAGTGTTTGCTTAAATTCCTAGCAACCCTAGATTGAATTCAAAGCTACTTGGAGCCCTGAAAATCTATAAAGCGACAGACTCCTGCAACATGATTTCCTGGCACTCTTGTGTCCTAGTTTCTAAGCTAGAGTCGTCCTCTAAAACCTAGGTGTTGATGGTGGATTTTTAGTTCAGGGATAAAATTGTAAAACCCTGTATTTAATACGTTGTCATCCTGCAAAGGAACGAAAGCTATTTGAAAGTGATGAGTGCATAAACCTTGTCGCTTACATATGTATTGAGCAATTCAACATATTTATGAAATTTATCCAGAATGGTGCGTGAAGCAACAATCCCAGATATTTTGTAAATTTTAACCTATTGCATTATTCGCTAACGCATGACCTGCCTGGTATTTTCCTATACTATGTTCCCAGCCGAACTCTCAATATTGGCATGACATGACGATTAATGTTCACTCGCAGCAGAGTAGCATGAATCTCCCGAAGTGTCAGTATTGAGACCTGCATGAAAACACTCACGTAGGTTACACCACTCTCTGATAAAGAGATTAGCGTGTTTACACATTTTTTGATTAAAAGATAGCGCGATCGAACGCGTTTAAATTCCTTAAGGAAAATCTAGACTGTTCATGTCAGTCTAAAAAAATAATCACGGCCACACAATTTGGCCATGCAATTCAACAAGCTTAGCCTACTCCTGGCAGAATTAGGCAATCATCACGATGACCGTCGGCGGGCCCACTAGCATCCCGACCGAACGGATCCCATCTAGTACATCCGCAGCGCCTTCGAACGATTAACTCTAATGTGGGTGATCGCGCTATTGGCAAAACAAGCTCAAACGAGCTAAGACCGACAAAAAGGGTCTCAAAACCCATCGCATCCTTTCAAGTTGGCCGGCCTAGTTGGACGGCTTAGATCGCATCTCGAACGATCAAAGAGGCACCAATGTGTTCACCGGCGGCCCAATTTTCTTCCCAGTCGATCGTCTTATTCATGGCAAGTCAATGACGCATCAAACCATTCGATCGAACTAGGGAAGACGAGGTTGCTTTGAAACCCTAATTTGTGTTTGCGGCAGTATGTTACTATCGCAAATCAATCATGACCGCCCATCTTCGCCAGCCAAATCGAATGGCTTAGATCTAATTTTAGATGGCCCAAGAGATGTCAGCGTGCACACCAGCGGCCCGTCTTTGCACATGGCTGATCGGCCTTCTCAAACTAGCGCCCAGCGCTTTCATTCGATAAGCCAAACTAGGGTTGGCCATACGGCTTCCAAACCCTAATTTGAATCAACGGTAGCAAATAGCTGCCGTAAACCATCTCGTCCATCCAACTTTGCTAGCTTGGTCGGACGATTTAAATCAGATGTTAGATAACCGATAGGGCGACGTTGTGATCACCGGCCACCCCCTCCCATGAGGAGCAATCGGCCAAGCTATAACTAGCCCATATGATCCTCAAACGATCACCCAAAGATGGCCCTTCGTGCTGCCTCAATGTAGTCATTAACTGCCGCAAATCATCTCAGCCATTCAACTTGGCTAGCCAATTTGAGCGATCCAGATCCAATTTAGATCAACCGGTAGGATTTTAGAATGGCTACCATCCGCCACTCACCTACAGGGAGTGATCGACTAAGCAGTAGCTCACCCCTAGAGCTACCAAACGATCGCCCAAAGGTGCCCGGTCACACTCTTCTTTTAAGACGGTCGACTCGCGACTAATTTAGCCGATCTTTAAAACAATGATGCTTTATGCACATCGACTATAAACAATGCTTTATACATCGATTATAAACGATGATTCATAAACGCTGATTTCACGAACAATTTTATTGTTTGACCTAAGAAGCACTACGTGCTGCTTTTAGCGGAAAGTCTCACGACTTGACCCATTTACTCGAGACATCAAACATGTCACGAACTGGGGGATACTCACTAGGGTATTGGTCTGGCGGTTTACAGCGTGCGGCGTGCAACGCGCCCATTACGTGAAAGTGTCAGGAAAGGACGGACGGTTAACAAGTAATGAGAGTAGTGGGTGAGAGTGTGACCAGTCTTCCCTCATAACGGAAACATGATGATCACCACTTTCCGCACAACTCCACTTCTCCACTACTTAACTTCCTCCACTTCCTATGAGATCAGGGTGCGCTCAATGACTTGTATAAATAGGTTTTCAACCTATTTCAACAAAAGAACACAAGTGTTATCAACACAAGTATCCAGAAACCATATTCTGATACAAGTCATAAAACAACCACACCTTCATTATTCAACATTCTGATCTCAAACACCTTCTTCGCTTCCCTCCCTAAGATCAACCTTTCCTTCACTTTGTGACCGAATTGAATCTGGAATGGTCATTTCTTGGTTTAGGCCAGAGTCTTACAGATTGATCTCTCGAATCTAAAAGTACTCCCATGCAGTGCATTTGTTTAGGGTACTAATTCGTTTCTCATCAACACACCCAAATTTACCAAAAAACAGCAGAACCAGTTTTTACTCTCAAACACCAGGTTTCCTATGAGAAACATAATTAGGTTACGAGATTGAAGTCTTCACTCAAGAATTCGTGAAGCCCGGACAGACTATCCTTTACTTGATAGTTTTTGTATCTGGATTTTTTCTTATTGATCTTTGAGGTTTTCGTTATCTTAGATCAGGAACAAGACAGATAGAAATCACAAAGTTCTCTTCGGCTCAAACTTTATGATTTCTCAAGATGGATGTCTGAACTCTTTTTTGGTTTGTTTGGATTGTTCTTGAGAGGTGGTTAAGAATCCAGGCTTTTCAGCTAACTGAGTGTAAATTACCGAATTTGTGAGGTTTGCTGGACTTTGTCTACTGCAAACATATTTCCAAACCTAGATTGAAAAATCAAAAGGGAAATCAAATAGGCTTTGTCTGTTAGAGGAAGATATGGAAGCAACAACTGTTGAATCTATGACAATGGAAAGAGGAATCCCTAATACAAGCTCTGGTCTTTAACCAGATCCAGCCAGAGGAAGGTATGAGCCACAATCTTAATCCATGAAAGTCTTCACTAAGGTTGAAGTAACTCTTAGGTTATAAAGGACGTCAGCTAAGGAAATCAAGTACATAGAACCTAGCAAGGTTCAAGAGACATAAGGAACACAACTTAAGCTGAATTGCTTGGAGGGTAATTCGGTCTCAGCTACATTTCAGTCTGAACAAATATTATATTTTTAAGCTACAAATTATCTCATTTATCTTCTAGAGTAGAAGTTGATATTTTAGGCAGTTACATTTAATGTAAAGTTCTTGCAAGAAATAATATATTTTTAGCAATTTGTACTGAGCTTATATATATCATGCATATTAGACTATGCTCATTCATATTTCAGATTTGATAGTGTTGATGGTGGATTTTCGACGAAGGCTAAAATTGTAAAATTATAGTTTTTTATAGGGCTATTTTGTGTTTTCTCCTCTCCCAAGATCGTTAATTAGCGTTTCCTCCCTAAAAAGATCAAAATTGGTGTTTCCTCCCATCATTAGTTTTTCCATCCATTGCTCAGTTAGCTGAGTCAGCAAAAATATACGCGTGGCAAATATATACACGTGTCAGACAAAGTTACAAAAATACCCTCATCTGCTTCATTAGATTGATATGAGTATTCAAAAGAAAAAACGAAAACCCGTCACCTGTATTAATGGTGAGAGCGACCATTGCCGAAACATTTACATGAAAATAAAAAAACATTGTGAGAATTTTCAGTTTTACTGAATTAGAAAAGACGGTGACATGGGTTGGGATTTTAATGGTGGAAAATAGAGTGGAAAATAGATGGTGAATCTTGTCTTTCATGGCAACATTTTTCTTATTGGTCTCGGGTAACTTCCTTTTCTTCTCTCTATATCTCATAATCCTATCTGCCACCGTTGACTCTCTAATACAATTGCAGAAGCTCAATTTTTGTTTCTGTTAAAATATTTTCATCTGTCAATGTCAATTCGGAAAAATGATAAATAATAACATACAGTATCAAATTGGTAATTTACGTTTGAAATTTAGTGATGTTAACACCTAACAGATTTGATGCGTCTTAAAAAAACAGATTTACTAACAAAGACAACAGTAGGTGATTATCATATTTCTAACCTGTTTCAATGGAACCACCATTAATGGAAGCAACAACTTGCTGGGCTATTCAGTATCTTTTTTCTATGAATTTGATGTTTCAATCGAACCACCATTAATGGAAGCAACTTGCTGGGGCTATTCAGTATCTATTTTCTATGAATTTGATGTTGCACAGTTAAATTAATGAGATCAAAGAAGGAATTAATGGTTTGTATGGGATTGAATTTTCTGAAAAGGAATTAAGGGTCAGAGAAGAAAGATTTCTGAAATTGGGGGAAATTTTTGTTACATTGAATAGATATCTGCATCTGTTTCTACATATGTAGCATGGGTGATGGAGGTGGTGGTGCTTGATTTGAAGACGGTGCTGGTAGATTTTTATTTTGATTTTAAAGGGTTTTTCAATTTTGGAATTAGGGTTCTTCCGAACTGTTCATGTGGCGGAAAAGGAAATGGTGGTGGCAGAGAAGAGGAGATTCATGTGATGCGGTATTCTTAGAGGGTATTTTGGGAAGATTACGAAACATGTGTACGATTTATGCCACGCGTGTACAAGTGCTGACTCAGCTAACTGAGAAATGGATGGAAAAACTAACTATAGGAGGAAACACTAATTTTGATCTTTTTGGGGAGGAAATGCTAATTAACAATTTTAAGAGGGAGGAAACACAAAATAGCCTTTTTTATATTTCCGACCTGGCTTCAGACGAATATATGAAGTTCATATTTTATAATTTAGACATGAAAACTCTTGTTACGATGATCTCTGACTGATCATATAGCCTCTTCAGAGTATAAATATGCAACGACAATATTAAAGTCTCAAATAAGCTTTCAATATTCTGCATATATCCACTTCTGTACAGAATCTTAATGATTGGACGTCTCCTAGATGTATTAGCCACTGGTATGGAGTGATAACGTCTTTAGGATGTCACTGGGGTTGTTAGCAATTCTCCTCTAGGTGTTCCATTACTATATAGAACGAGTATGATGCTTCTACCATCTCATAGCTTGGTTCTCGAATCAGCTTAATGCTCCTAGACAGAGTACCTGCTAGTATATAACGACAAATTATTTAATTCTAGTGTTATTTCATCTATTGAATTCCTAGAAAATATGTTATTTTCACCATAGTATTTTATTACTTCAATCCACGACTTTTCCCAGCAGAATTCCATGGATTAGTAATTAATATTCGCCTTTCGGGCATACAAGCCACCACCGAGTAAGCCCCGAGAAAATGGCATGGGCGTATTTAGTAATAATACTTGAACGAGCATCCAAGAGCATGGACGAACGAGGATATGGAAAATTCATCAAAGGAGGAGAGAGAAAATAATAAAAGAAAATGAGGCACGGGACCGGGACCACCGACCGACCATGCCGCCGATGCCATGGCCGGTCCCCTACCTTTTACTTTTTATTTTATTTTATTACTAGGTCACAACCCGTGCCGTAACAGCACGGGCAAGGATATGTGTTTCAAATGTATCCATCGATTCATACATGTCATAATTGTCTGAGAAGAATCGAACCGATCGATCCAGGTCTAAATGTTTTGAGGAGTTGGTTAATAAACATGTCCTTATCCTCGAATCTTTTAATATTGTATATGTAAGTCATACAACCCTTTGGGACAAACATAGTTAATCGTTAGAGCAAATCCTATGGGCAGTAAAACATTACTTCGTTCACTACTTCAAAAAAATATCATCAAAGATCATTCACCAAACTTGTAACAAAACTAAAAACACCTAAAATTACTTTAAAATCAATTAGATTAATCTTGCAAAATCTGTTAGCATTAGAATTTAATTTTTCTATTTGATAGAAATTGTTGGGTTCCCAATTTACATAGATTTGTGTTCATTCATTTTCCTAAAATTTATAATAATATTTAATTCTTGATCCATTTCTTTTCTTGTCTCTTTACCTATTATCATGAACTATTTCTCAAGCATGCATAATTACACGAAGTTGAGGAGAAATGACAAAAACAGAAATCATGACAAAAAAGGGGAATAAAGGGAGATGTGAGAAACTGAATCGATTACAATTAATTCAAGCGTAGCCTTGCATAATCCCATGAAGTAGGGGAGAAATAATGACAGAAACAGAAACCATGACAAAAAAGGGGAATAAAGAGAGATGTGAGAAACTGAACAGATTACAATTAATTCGCGTGTAGCCTTGTGTTTGGTCAATTTTTTTATAGGTTTCATTTTTCTTCCTGCCCCCTACCCGACAAATCTTAAAATCACAACATCTTCTTTTTTGGAAAAATATGGCCTTTAAAAGTTGTTTTAATTTTAAAAAATAATAAAAAAAGTAATTTGAAAACTAAAATCAAATTAAAACAAAACAAAGAAAAATTAACCAAGGGTGACTAAATAATTTACCTATCTTAGGACACCTTTTCTCACCCTACTACCACTACTTCTTCCACCACCACATTATCGTCACTACTCCACCATTCTCACCAATACCCACCACCATTATCCCCACTGCCGATCCACCACCACCACCCACCATCACAACACCATTTGTGCTTAATTTACCTATCTTAGGACCCCTTTTCTCACCCTACTACCACTAATTCTTCCACCACCACATTATCGTCACCACTCCACTAGTCTCACCAATACCCACCACCATTATCCCCACCACTGCCCACCATCACAACCACCATTAATGCTTACTGATATGGTTAATATCAAATAAATTTATTATGTATCAACAAAAATATATTCATTTGATTAATTAAAGAAACATTTATTATGAAATATCAATTGAACATTTATTATTAAATTTTAATTAAACGTGATCATTTATATATGTAGATTTATGTTCTGCAAGTATAAATTTGATCGTTCTTTATCTAGCCTAACTTGTCCAAACTTTGTTTTGTATTCTGGAAATGTAATCAATTTTATTTTAATACTAAAAACCGTGATTCATTCGATCGGGTACTATAAATAGTTGGGATCCCATTTGGGTGATCCAGCGGTCATGATCATATTGTCTTATATGATTTAGTATCCTCCTCAAAATATTTGTGTTTTGTCCTTACCAGTTGTGCTAAAAACAGCCAACTACATCTATCACAATAAAATGTTACCCATTTTGTAAAGACACAAAACTATTATTGTCCACTACTATTCACTAACATCCACCACAGTACGTAAAAACCAGCCACACCCACTATTTTTTCCACCACCAGTAGTGTTACCACCTCTACCACTCACAAATACCCGCCAATTTTTCCACCACCCACTGCTTCTTTCACTACCACCATTAAAAATTATTAATATAATTTTTAACCGGGGTTACTGTAGTACAGTGGTAAAGTCATTGGGTGATGATACCAGTTACCTGAGTTCGAATCGTTCAAACAAATCGATCCTCAAGGATTCTGAGGAAAACCTACGTATGAAGTCACTTGAATGTGATAATCTTTATCAAAAGTATTTTTTGTTGGAAGAGAAACTTGCAGAATCTGAAGCAAGGATTAACTCTCAGCAAGCAAGTTTTGATGACAGAGAAAGCGCTTTTCTCGCTCGAGAAAAATGCCTTGAGGCTGAATTAGCTGCTGCTTTTGATAAAATCAAGATGTTGGAAGATGACTTGAAAAAGTTCAATACTAGTTCAAGCAAATTAACCACTATGCTAGGAGCAAGTAAAAATCATCGTGATACACGAGGATTGGGCTATAAGGGAATAAATGCTTCTAGTATTAGCAAAGAGGTAAAATTTGTCAAGCCTAGTGATTCTTCTCAACAAAAGGTTTCCACTGATGGCAAAAGTGAAATACCTTCACCGGCAGTTAAGGTTCAGAAGACCAAAGTATATCAACCTCCAAAGTCAGCACACACGGATCGAGGTAAGAATATTCCTTATGTTTTCCATTATTGCGGAAATAAGGTAAGGAGATGTCGTTTCCGTATAAGGAATGAGAAACTTCATGATGTTCTTGTTTGGGCATCACAAGAAGTTGTGAAACCAAGATCATATGTTAAGACTAATCCCCTTAACGTTACAGGTTGTAACTGTCCAACCTTTTGGCAAAGGAATCAGTGTTGTGATAAACCTAGATTTGCTTATAAACGTCATACGAATCCTTTTCACAATCGTAATGGTTATCAAAAGGATAACTTCGTAAAGACGAAGACAAGATCTGATGCTTCCAATTGGAGAAAGACTAACTTGCAAAAGAATAGTCAATCCATTTCTCTTCCTAGAAATGTAGAAGAGAGTAATGAGAAGAATGTTCATATTGTTCCTAAACGCACTCAGAAGTGGATACCAAAGAAAGTCAACGATGTCTTTAGTGTGAAAAGGAATGATCTCCCAGAGAATTTTATGACTATGGAGAAGGCAGTATCCATGATATTGGAACTTAAAAAGTTCTTTGGAAAGATGGATTTGGATGTGAAAGGTTCTAAAAGTGATCTCTTTCATGATAATCCAAAAGTCACTTGTGGTGAGCAAGACATTGCTCACCCCAACACAACTTGAGTGTGTTGTTAGTGCATCCTCACCAAGGAATGCCCTGTTATAAATACGGTGAGGGAAGCACGAGAATTGGGGCACACAGATTATGTTCAGTAAGTCGATTTGATTCTTCTAAAAAGGTATGTCTATAAACAGGAGCAATATTTGTGTTTTTATTTGCTTAGAGTACTTATAATGATCCATGTACCTTGCTTATCGTTCATTTCTACCTAACTTGATCTGTGTTTAAGGTTCTTAAATGTTTAGGTTTGAAAATAGTGGTTCGGGATGTTTGGACTTCATGGTACACATACCAGGTGTGCATACCATCATTGAAAATCAAAATCCATGGGTTTAAGTATGCATACCCGTTTGCATACTGCTCCAGGTCACGAAAATTCGTTTGCAAACCCGTATACATACTTGCATGTAGACGTCGATATTCGGTAAACATGTTTTTGCCGTAACTTCTTCGTCCGAACTCGGAATGACCTCATTATTTTTGCATTCTCTTCCTCTTTGAATTCTATTCAAATTGGATATGATAATTCCTAAATTTGGATGAGTTAAGATTGGTATTTGTCATGTCTCTTGTTTTTGAGTGTTTTGCTCCGTTTCGTCGCACTTGTTCCACTTCTATGGACTTGGGCACTTGGATTCATGGAGTACTACTCTTCTAAGCTCATTTGTAGCTTTTAAAAGAATGTTGTTAGTGAATCACAAAGAAGTAAGTTCAAGAATGGGCAGTAGTACGCATTACCTATGGGATTCTTGAATGTTCACAATCATTTTATGTGAACTATGGTGCATGGTCGTTAATGACTTTGTATGTTCTTATTTGTTAATAAAAACTTTTTATACGCCTTTGGTAGCTATTCTTAGTATAAATCCGGGCGAAAAAGATTGATTCTACCCTTGAAGGACAAATCATCTTATATGTGCATTACGAGTTTGTCTCTATGTCTAGTAAATCTTCTTATGATAATTTTATTCTTGTGTTTTTAAGAAGAATAACTAGAGTTTGGAATAGCCATTATTGTGAGTACACATAGCTATGTCCAACGACTTTCATCTTCATTGTTTTTAGATTTATTTATTTAAACTCTAAGTCTTTTGGAAGATGATTTTTGCAATTTTAATCTTTATGATTTTGTATATTGCAAATTGTTATGGGATATGTTGTTTACGTCCGTGAACCTGTGACTATCCCATACTTGTTCAAAAGTTATCTCTATTATGTCGATATGAATGTATTGATAGAAGATAGAATAAACTTTTGACATTACAAAAGTTAAAGCCTTTTATGTCATTGTTTTGATGAAAGAAGGGATGAACTTTTGTTTACAAGGATTAAGTCTATATGTCATTGTGCAAATAGTGATGGAAAATAGAATGAATCCTTGTATATTCCGCAGTATTGGTCTTCTCCGATCCACATTTCTATGCATATACTGTGTTGCTCCATAAGTTTTCTTATGTTGAGCATGACCAATTGAATTGATTATTCTCTTGTGGTCAGTTTAGTTGTTGCTCCATAAGTTCTCTTATGACGAGCATGACCAATTGAATTGATCACGTTGTGGTTAGTTTAGTTGTGTAATCCGACTAAATTAATTATGGGTTTTCTTGTGATTAATTTAGTTGTGCATTTCAATTGAATTAGTCATGGGTTCTCTTGTGGTTAATTCAATTGAATATTTTGGATACAAATTCATGTTTACATGTGATTTGGCTTGTCCAAAGAAATCCTTCTTTTCTTGTGAAAGTAAGGTCGCCTTTGTTGTTCTTTCGGGAATGACATTTTATGAGGGAGGGTTCTTTTTGAACTTGCGCTTAATTTCCATATCATTGTGGGGAGTGCGGTTGTGGAATATTTTAGGAGTTATCTTGTATCTTTATAAACTCCTTGATGAATGCATTTAGCTTCGGCTATATGATTGCATCTAAACAAAGTTGATATGTGCTTTTCTTTGGTCTTGAAGCATCTCCGTGGAAATTTCATTAGGATCCCACTAGTTTTCGTACTTTTGCCAATTTTATTGACAAAAAGGGGGAGAATTAATGTGTAGGTCACATTACAAATACATATGGTTTTCGGATCATTATGTAGGGGGTGGTTTTCATGTTGAGATGAAAGTATTGACTAAGGGGGAGTGATATATATCACCATAGTATTGTTGTCGAAGTTGTGATACAATTGAACTTTGATGCTGTGTAATAATACTATGACACTGTATAACAATGATCGAGATCTTTTGTTTTCTCATTTTTATGGCTACGGATCTTCAACAACTATGACACTGAACTGAACATCTATGGAATCATGGGAGTACTTGGAAGTGACGAAGTTTTCAAGTAATGTTGAAGAACCAAGGAGATCAAGCATGTGGACGAGAAGCTACAAAGTTTTATTTATTTTGTAATCCATATGTATAGATAGTTTTGTCACTAAAATTGACAAAGGGGGAGATTGTTAGAGCATTGCTCGGTCAAACTCGCAAGCGTTACTATCTCAAGCTTGTTTGTCAAATTTAGTTGTCAAAACTATATGTCTTGATTTCTAGTCTACTTATAGTTAAGTCTCGGACTAGGATATTTAAGTGTAGTTGAGCTCCAAACTCCACCGTGATCATCTTACGAAGACGAAGAACTTCTCAAGGAACCAGTGGAACTTCATCCGACTAAAAGGTATGTGGAGACTTGAACTTATCTATCACTCAAAAGTCTATCTACTTTATCTCTTACTCTTGAGACAAAAGTCGTATAAGTATATAGATTTCAATTATACACATTTGCTATTTCGAGCCGAGTTTATCTATTTCTCGAAATATGTGTTGGTAAGCTTTCGCTTGAACCAAGTTCATCTTTACTCGTGACGAATGTCATGATGACATTTCAATACTTGAAAATCGCTTTGATGAAAAATAGTTTGTGAATAACAACTATATAACATCCTCTAAGAATGTTTCAAGTATTGAGATGTAGAGTTGAGATTATGTACCCATCTTTGGATATAAGCATATATAGTGTGTTCGCACATTAGTGTATAAATCCATAAACCGGGAACCAAGTGTATGCATATATGTGTATACGAAATTGGTGAAGGAGACAGGTTAAGTATGCGTACCCGTACGCATACTGGCCGAAGTTCACGTCCGTGAATATCTGCTGAGTTTGGAATTTACAAACTCTTAGCCAGTTACCTTAAGTATGCGTACCCGTACGCATACTAGAAGAACTTTTCTACCCGAATTTTCTGCTGAGTTTGGAAACCAAAACAACCTCAAATATGGTTGCTTAAGTACGCATACCTGTACGCATACTTGAGCTGGTTATTTTCTCAAATCGGTGGTTCATGAACTTAAACAAATAAATTATAAGGAATGCAATCTTTGCAAACCGTGGCTATAATGTTCATGAATAGATCAAACCGATTTTGTTTCAATTGTGTCTATTCATAAAGACCTAAGCAATTGAACAACTCTCCAACTAGTTCTTTTGGAATCATTTGAACTAGTTGTGATAAAGATGAATATGGTTAATATGGAAGTGCTCATGTGGATAACCATTGGTTAACTATTGTTGAACCAACTAAGTGTACACATTTAGGTACGGTTACTCAAACCTAAATGAAATACATTTCATTTGTGTATAACAAGCTAAGATTCGATCTAACGGTTGAAAGATATTAGCTTGAATCTAATCATGTTTTCATATAACGGTGAATATTGAATGCTTTGTTACTAAGCTAACATTGATTGCAAACCCTGATTTGAAAACTATATAAAGGAGAACTCTAGCAACTGGGAAACATAATCCCCACACCTCCTGTGCGATACTAGTTGTGTTAAGCTAGAGTCGATTCTCTTTTAACCTTAGGTTTCTTCTCGAGAACCTGTAGGTAAACGACTTAAAGACTTCATTGGGATTGTGAAGCTAGACCGAACTACTTCTCTTGTAGTTTAGTGATCTAATTTTGCCGTTTCTATCGTAAGAGTACAATCGTAAGATTGGCTTGAGATTATATCTCCGATAGGCAAGATAAAAGAAGTCACAAACATCTTCGTCTCATCGTTTGTGATACCGCAATATCTTGTTTCGCTAGTCGATTAAGATTATTGTGAGGTGATTGATAATTCTAGGCTGTTCTTCAGGAATATAAGTCCGGGTTATCGATTGGTTCCTGTTCATTTTGATTTTATCAAAAGACGGAACAAAACTTATAGGTTTATCTGTGGGAGATAGATTTATCTATTATTGTAGACTTTTCTGTGTGATACATATTTTTTTATTAAAGTCTTCGACTTTGGGTCGTAGCAACTCTTGGTTGTGGGTGAGATCAGCTAAGGGAATCAAGTGCGTAGCATCCTGCTGGGATCAGAGACGTAAGGAGCGCAACTGTACCTTGAATCAGTGTGAGATTTATTGGGGTTCAACTACAGTCCAGGCCGAAGTTAATTTGTAGTAGGCTAGAGTGTGTAGCGGATTAATACAGTGTGGTGTTCAATCTGGACTATGTCCCGGGGGTTTTCTTCATTTGCGGTTTCCTCGTTAACAAAACTTTTGGTGTCTGTGTTATTTCTTTTCCGCATTATATTTTGTTATATAATTGAAATATCACAAGTTGTGCGTTGTATCAATCAATTGTGAAATCCAACCTTTGGTTGTTGATTAATCCTTGGATATTGGTCTTTGGTACCATCCAAGTTTATTTCTCTTGTATTCAATTAGACTCGCAGATTTCTATTTGCTTGAGTAAGTATTGAATCGAGAAATTGAGATATAACTCTTTGATATACTTTTTAATTAAGATTGAGTCAGACTGTCTAGTTTATTCTCTTAAAAGTATATTGGAGTTAGTCCATACAGATTGCTAATCGAAGTATTGGGTGTGGTTGTTAGACCCCCGAATTTTCAGTATTATTTGACATGGGACGGCATAGTGGTCCCTGCCAAATTAGGGTTTGGCATGTCGAAACCCTAAGTGGCACGTGCGGCTATGTGGCCGCGGTATGGTGGCATGGTGGTGCTTGTTCGATCGCGTCAGAAAGCGGCCAAGCTTGATAAATCTACTGGCCAAAATGTACGGCCGTGATCGTTTTAAGACTTACATGGGCCGTCTATATTAGATTCCTTAAGGAATTAGGTGCGTCGACCAACCAACTTCCAACTTTATTTAATAGTGCTTGTGGCGCGTTTAAAGCGATTTGATTGGTCGATGGGAAAGGGGCTGGCAAGCAGCAACACGGAGCGTGGCCAGCCGACCACGGGTGGCGCCTGCTAAAGACAATCGGTCGGCCAAGTGGCGCGGCCACGCCTCCTTTTTACGTTGCTCTTACTTGCCGCAGTTCCTCTTTATTTCTTGTTTTCTGATTTTGGTAGGATCTTGCTCCTACTAGCTCCATGATGGATCAATTTTCTAGTTTGCCTAGGTTTAGTTTCGACCAACAGTGTTCGAAATATCGCGCAGGGCGCAAAAAACCTATTTTTGTAAATTAATAAAATTAGGTTAGAAAGATTTAATTTTGTGAGCTGACACAAAATCAATCAATTTCTGGTGAATTTTGTGTGTTCATACAAAATCACTAATTATGTTTCAGAGGGCATCATAACCTTGCGTGCCTCTAATTGAGTATTTCCATGCATATCTTAATCCTGACACTTCAGGAAATTCATGCTACTCAGTTGCGAGCGAACATTAATTGTCATGTCATGTCAACATCAAGAGTTCGGTTGGGGAACATAGCATAGAATGAATACTCGTCAGGCTCCGACATTAGTGAGTAATGCAGCTAGGAGCTTAAATACTCATTAGGCTCTATACTAGTGAACAATTCATCTAGGAGCTTGAGTTTCAATATAATATGAAGAGAGACATAGGCACTTATCAGATTCTGATATATTTTTCAAATTCCTTGCGGAATATAGACATATCAAGGTCTACTACTTCTGATGCCGGGTCAGGTAGACTAACTTTTACAGTTTTCGTCCTATACTAAAAACCACCATCAACAAGGTGCTTCTACTGTTTGATGTTGTGTCTGAATGACTTCCACTGGTAGAGATATTGTTTTATGCCCTTTCAAAGATTTTCATGGGTGCCCAAATGGGGGGAATGGGGGTAAAGGGTTTGCATGCGTAATCCCTCATTTCAAGAGACTTTATCTCTGCAATAAGGAAAGGAAGGATGCACTGCAGCAAGCCGTACGGTGTGACTTAGATGTTTTTGTTGGGTTAGAGAATAATTTAATGACCTTGAAGCACTTGTTGTGTTTTGATTGCATGACCATCCATGATTGGAGTAGGGCGTGTAAACATGAAGGGAACACTAAGGTACGTCCTGTAAAATGTGATGGAGACGTGGTTGAAGTTATTGTTGGAGTACCTCGGACCTGCTCACAGGAAGGTGCATTTTAGTTAGAAGAACCTGATTTTGAACGTAATGTGGAAACAATAGATGCAGTTTTCAGGGCTCCAATTTTCACTGTGAAGAGTATTCCAAAGGGATCCAGACTAATATTTTCGCAAATCCTAAAGGCGGCACTTCATAAAGTTACGTCGGAATCTAGGTCTATTATGAATTGGGTCAAACTGTTGTTCCTCCCTCGCTTGACGTTGAGGGGTTTTCGACCTAAAGGGAGAACTAAATGCAAGTCTTGGAATCGTAAAATAATTCAGTAAATACAATCTTTAAAGCTTTGGAAACCTGGGGGAATCTGGTGGAATACACAGGCTTGTAAGGGAGGCTTTAAAGGTGTAGGGGACAAGGTGCATAGGGAGTGAGGAGGATGACACGGGAAAAAAAAAGCAGGTTATGTACTAATGTCAAAAACTATTTGCGCAAAGTTGCAGATGAACATTTTACAGCTGCGGTTAAGGTCATTAGTCCATCAGGGGTAGCGTCAAACAATGCGAATACAAGGAAAGCCCTTGGGGATAAACAACCAAATTTCCCCGCTCCACAGAAACCAACTATTCCACTACATGAGACGCCTTTAGTAGCAGAAGAAGGAACTATTCTAAGTTGTATTAAACCTTTCCCTAAGGGAATGTTGTGTGTAAGGGATGGTCTTCGGGCACAACACCTCTTGGATGCCTTTTGTGGGGAAGTTTCTCATTAATAGTTTTTTTTTGGGTAAAAACTGATTCTGCTGAAAATGGTAAATTGGGTGTGCCGCCGAGAAACGAATCTAAACCCTAAACAAATATAATGCACATGAGTACTTTAGATTCGAGAGATCAATCTGTACAATCCTGGCCTAAACCAAGAAATGGCAGTTCCAGTCTTGCTTCGGTCACAAAATGAAGGAGAAGGGTTGATCTTAGGGAGGGAAGCGAAGAAGGTGTTGAGATCAGAGTGATAGTCTCTATAAGGTGTGGTTGTTTATGACTTGTATCAGAATGTAGAACCTGCTTGCAGGATATAAGTTATCGGTTCCGGATGATTTCTGAGTACTTACGTTAATAACCAAAAACTGTTGTTGGTTGAAATAGATTGAAAACCTATTTATACAAGTCATAGTTGAACGCACTGATCCGTAGGAAGTGGAGGTAGTCAAGTAGTGGAAAAGTGGGGATCGTGTGAAAGTGGTGAAAACCATGTCCATGTCATGAAGGGAAGACCGGTCAGCTTTACACCCGCTACTCCTTTACTGCTATAAACCGTCCGCCTTTCCTAACACTTTCTCATAATGGGTGTGTTTTACGCCGCACGTTGTAAACGGCCAGACCAATACCCTGATGAACATTCCCCAGTTTGTGACATGTTTGATGTCTCGAGTATTTTCATGGAAAATATGTAGCAAGTTGTGAGTGGGTCTTGTTTGCAAGACCTAATTATTTTGACCAATCTCGTGCAAGCTAGGCGGTGGGCGGTCATATGTTACAAGTCAAGTTGTGAAACTTGCCGCAAGAAATAGCATGTAATGCTCTTAGGTTAAATAATTAAGTTATTTATGAAATCGATATTTATAAAATATCGTTCGTAATCGATGCATATAAAGCATTGCTATTGAGCAAGCATCTCAAATAATCGATGCATATGAAGCATTGTTGTATAGAGCCTGTCTTGGTTGGTCGCGGAATTTAGTGTCTAAAAGGGAGCGCGGCCGGCCATCTTTGAGTGGCTTCCAGGAGCTATTCGAGCAAGTTGAGGATGGGCCGATCAGTTCCCATAGGAGGGGGTCGGCCAGTGATCACAACGACATCTTACTGGTCCCTTAAAATTAGATCTAGGCCTGTCGATTTTGGCTAGCCAAGTTGGATGGCCGAGATCATTTTGCGGCAGTTACACATTGCCGTTGATAAAATTCAAAGCTTTTGAAGCTGTGTGACTGACATACTTTGGGTAATCGGTTCGCGGCATTGCTGGCATATTTGAAGCAATGCGATTGGTCGGAGCTACTATTGAGCAGTCGGTGAGCATAGCCGTATCTTTCTGGTTGCTTAAAGTCAGATCTAGGATGGTCGATTCGGCTAGCGAAGTTGGACGACCGAGATCGTTTTGCGACAGTAATGCACTGTTGCTAACATAAATTAGGTTTTTGAGCAGCGCAGCCATCCTACTTTGAGCGATCGGTTTGAGGCTTTACTTGCAAGCTAGGAAGGCTCCGATGGGGTGAGGCATAAGTGGGCCCGCAGGTGTGTACTACGGAGCTTGTCCGGTCGTGTCAGGAGGCGGTTAAGCTTGATAAATCGTGCGGTCGTGATCGTTTTAAGACTGACAAGGGCAGCCTATATTCGATTTCTTTAAGGAATTAAGTGTGTCGACCAGCCAACTTCCACCTTTAATTAAAAATGTAGGCTGCACATTTAGAGAGATTTGATTGGTCGGTGTGAAAGAGGGGCCGACAGGCAGTAATATGGGGCGTGGCCGGTCGGCCATGGGCTGCGCTGGCTAGGGAAAACCGTCCGGCCAAGCGGCGTGGCGGCGCCCCCTTTTGCTGCTGCTTTTATTTGCCGTCGTTTCTTGTTTTCCAAAGTTTGGTAGGATTTTTCTCCTACTAATCCATAGTGGATCAATTTCCTAGCCTGCCTAGGTTTAGTTTCGACCAATAGGGTTCGAGATTTTGCGCAGGCCGCAAAAACCTAATTTTTGTAAATTGGTAAAATTAGGTTAAAAATTTGAATTTTGCGAGCTTACACAAAATTAATCAAAATTGATGAATTTTGTGCGTTGACACAAAATTACTAATTTCATTCTCAGAGAGCAGCGCAGTTTGCGTGCTCTTGAGTACTTTCATGCATATCTTAATCCTGGCACTTCGGGAAATTCATGCTACTCAGCTGCGAGCGAACATTAATTGTCATGTCATGTCAATATTAAGAGTTCAGCTGGGGAACATATCATAGAAAAATACTCAGCAAGCCGTACAGTTAGTGAATAATGCAGGTGGGAGATTAATAAAATTTATAGAATACTTGGGATTGTTGCTACATGCACCAATATTATTCTAAATAAATTTCATAGGTATTAAACTACATAGTTCAAGTGTAAGCAGAGAGGTATAGACACTCATCAGCTTCTTGGCAGCATTATTTCTTTGCAGAAAGCAGGTATACAAAATACAAGGTTTTACAATTTTAGCCCTGAACTAAAAACTACCATCAACATTAAGTCCCCTGCTTAGCATGTAACAGTGACATTGTTGCGGGGTAAGCACTAGATAGTGATATATGAAAATAAAATTCATGAGAAGAGTAAACAGACGTTACCAGGAGAGAGGACGACTTGGCCTTTGAGCAAAACATGTTTAATGAAACATCAAGGAAAGTAGCAATCACCCTTCTAGCACATTGATGCCGAGAACACTAAAATGATGTATTTAAGTAGTGGAGCCTCGACTGATGAGTGTTAAGGCATTTGAGCCTTGAATACAAAGATGAATGTTGAGGTGATGGAGCCGTCAGCACTATGATGTGTTGAGGCAGTGACGCCTAAATATACGGGTGAATGATGAGGAGGTTGCACGTCTAACACTGAGATGAATATGTGTTGAGGCAATGATGCCTGACAACACAGCAGTGAGTGTTGAGGAATTGTTTCGTCTCATCACTAAGGTGAGGATGTGTTGAGGCAGTATGCCTGACAACAAAGTAGTGAGTGTTGTGGAATTGGTACGTCTCAACACTAAGATGAGGATGTGTTGAGGCAGTATGCCTGACAACACAGTAGTCATTGTTGAGAAATTTATACGTCTCAACACTAAGAGGAGGATGTGTTGAGGCAGTATGCTTGACAACACAGTAGTGAGTGTTGAGGAATTGGTACGTCTCAACACTAAGAGGAAAATGTGTTGAGGAAGTATGCCTGGAAACACAGTAGTGAGTGTTGAGAATTTCTACGTCTCAACACTAAGAGGAAAATGTGTTGAGGAAGTATTCCTAGAAACACGGTTGTGAGTGTTGAGGAATTGATGCGTCTCAACACTAAGAGGAAAATGTGTTGAGGCAGTATGCCTAGAAACACAGTAGTGAGTGTTGAGGAATTGGTACGTCTCAACACTAAGAGGAGAATGTGTTGAGGCAATATGCCTAGCAACACAGTAATGAGTGTTGAGGAATTGCTACGTCTCAACACTAAGATGAACATGTGTTGAGGCAGTATGCCTGATGATGTGATTTTATGTTGTTGTAAAAAGTGATAAGTAGAGTTCGTTCAACTCGGACTTGTGAAGACTCGATTTTAGGCTTATATTCCGATTAAAATAACAAATAAACAAAGATGATATCAATATTACGAGAGACTGGGACTTAGGATTCCACCAAACTTCACAATCAATTGGTTCATACGATAATTCATAACAATACAAGCTCTTTTATAGACTCTATTCCTTTGCCAAAAGTAGATTTTATAAAGCATTAGATGTAAATCATAAGCATAGTGCATCAAAAGTTCTTAGACTAAGCATACACTATCAAACAAAATCACAAATAATCAATGAAAATCATAAATCGATTGAAAAGCAATGCAAAAAGTCATAAGAATCAATTATAATTACCATCAATTGTGAAACATGGCTTCCTCCGTCATCCCAGTGTTGGGGTTTAGCTCATCACGCCGAAAACATGCTCAAAAGATAGAAACATGGCTTAAAAGGTGTTTTTATTGAATAAAAATAATAATACAGCGAATCTATAACGCTTTTCTGGCGTTACAGAAATCACCGATACAACTGAAGTGTTGTTAATAAACGATAAATCAGTTCTGTAGTTGAATATAAGACTGCTTCTGCGACGGTCCGGTGTGGGTCGAAGTTCTTCGTGTTCTTCAGCAGCAGCAGCAGCAGCGGGTTTCCTGCAACTTTGATTTTTCGGCTCTGTGGTGTTCTAAACTTCCCATAACTTTCGACACCCCTTCTATATGACCCAAACAATCAATTTATATCAAAAATACCGATTAAATCTCTCCAGAATCTTCCAAAATCTCTTCCTTTCTCTTCACGGCAAAGTTGCAGCAATTTCTTGTTTTAGGATTTCCACGCGTTTCTGAGCTTTCCTTTTGATTCTAAACTCTTCCTTAGATAGATATCAAGCTTTGGGAAGGTTTATAGCACTTTAATCTCTCTAAAATTTCCTAAAATCGGTCACACACGTGACTTTTCATATTTTGCTGTTGAGATAAAAATCCGTCGATTGAGCCCAGTTTAATCGATTTAAACACCCATGTTAGATTCCTATACCCATAAGTAGTCTACCCTATGAAAATAAGAGGTTTAATCGACCTCAAACTCCTCCAAATCACTACCACCAAAACTGCCAGAAACGTGTATATATTTTGGTTTTGGTTTCCCGCCAAAATTTAGAATTTGAACGTGAAGGGGTAAGGTTACCCCTTATCCAGCGGTCGCCCCTTATCCATTGCTGGAGTCCGTATAACACTCGTCCCTTGGGTTGCATTTATCAACTTTTCGAGCCAATTTCGCCGCAAAAGTTTATTTCTCCAAACACACCTACAAAGAGATAAAATACCAAAATAAGTACAAAAATGGGTACTAACAATATACAGAATAGAGATGAAAATAGACACATAAATGTGTCTATCTCCTGACAACACAGTAGTGAGTGTTGAGGAATTTGTACGTCTCAACACTAAGAGGAATATGTGTTGAGGCAGTATGCCTGGAAACACAATAGTGAGTGTTGAGAATTGCTACGTCTCAACACTAAGAGGAAAATGTGTTGAGGCAGTATGCCTGTAAACACAGTTGTGAGTGTTGAGGAATTGCTGCGTCTTAACACCAAGAGGAGAATGTGTTGAGGCAGTATGCCTGGCAACACAATAGTGAGTGCTGAGGAATTGGTACGTCTCAACACTAAGAGGAGAATGTGGTTAGGCAGTATGCCTGACAACACAGTAGTGAGTATTGAGGAATTGCTGCGTCTCATCACTAAAAGGAGAATGTGTTGCGGAAGTATGCCTGGCAACACAGTAGTGAGTGTTGAGGAATTAGTACGTCTCAACACTAAGAGGAGAATGTGTTGAGGAAGTATTCCTGGCAACACAGTAGTGAGTGTTGAGGAATTTGTACGTCTCAACACTAAGAGGAGAATGTGTTGAGGCAGTATGCCTGGCAACATAGTAGTGTGTGTTTAGGAATTGGTACGTCATAACACTAAGAGGAGAATGTGTTGAGGCAGTATGCCTGGCAACACAGTAGTGAGTATTGAGGAATTAGGCTCTCCCGTGAGTAAGGAACATCAGGCGTTAGTGATGACATAAGGATGACACCGGATTGATAGACAGACAAAAGTCCCCAGGTCTTGATGGGACGAAAAATAGCCGGTTGTAAAGAGAGTTGTTCAACAAGACTTACTTATGTGGAACCTGCGAACAAATACTGCTACACTCTCTCCATGCAATTGCGTCACATTTGTGAGTTGTCCATATGGCAACAAATAATCTTAAGGATTAGACGGCTTGTTGGAGACCCTCTAAGGTATAGACACTGGCAAGGGACATACTCCTAGTTTCACTTTGTTGCTATGTATCCATGAGCGCCCCAGTACTATATTATAATTCGGGTATTTCTTGACAATATGAAACTTGGCGTGTGTTAGGGCGTCTCCTATCTTGATTTCAAGATTAATGTACCCATAGGCATCTGTCGACCTTCCTTCTGAGTTTTTGATCACAGTCGGGTGGTAAGAAGCTTCTTGCTTCGAAATTCCTGCAGCTCTCAGAGTCTTGATGGTGACAATGTTGAAGTCAGAGGCCGCATATGTTAGAGCACTGCTCGGTCGAACTCGCAAGCGTTTCTATCTCAAGCTTGTTTGTCATTGTTAGTGATCAAAACTATAAGTCTTGATTTCTAGTCTATTTATAGTAATGTTTCGGACTAGGATTGATTATGTAGTTGAGCATTAGACTTCACGGCGTTCATCAATTGATGACGAAGAACTACTAAGGAGAGCTTGTGGAACTTCATCAACAAAAGGTATTTGGAGATTAAAACTCATCTATCACTTGGAAAGTCTATTTCTACTCTATCTCCTATATTGAGATAAAAGTCGTATTACTATATAGTATTCAATTATGCACATTTGAGATTTCGAGCTGAGTTTAACTCGCTTACATATTTCTCGAAATATGTGTTGGTAAGCTTTCGCTTCAACCAAGTTCATCTTATATTCTTGACGAAAGTCAAAAGATGATCATATGAAAATCGTCGAGTAACATCTTACATGCATGGTTTGTGTGATACAATCATTTGGTGTAGACTTGGAATGTTTTGTTATGATTATTTCAATAACTTGAAAATTGCTTTGATGCTAATAGTTCGTGAAAACAGCTATTGTAGTCCTCTAAGAATGTTTCAATGATTGAAATAGAGTTTAGAATACTTAACGATCATTGGATTATGAACATAGTATACGTTCTTTCATATATGTGATCCATGATCGGAACTATAGTATGCATACCTTTATGCGTACCTGTTAGTTATGGAATTCCGGGAGCCTAAGTACATATACTCGTACGCGTACTGGCAAAGGGTTTGGGTTCGGGAATTTCTGTTGTGTTTGGAAGTATGCGTACCCGTTTGCATACTGGCGAACCCAAACTCAGATCGGGTACTTTAAGTATGCGTACCCGTTTGCATACTTGAGTGGTTAAAGTTCTAAAATCGGTTTGTTCATGAACTAATACATTTATATAATAAGGAATGCACTTTATGCAAACCGTGACTATAATGTTCATGAATTGATTCGAGTGAATCAAACCGATTTTGCTTCAATTGTGTTTTTGTATACTTCTATGAGAATATAACAATTGAACAACTCTATAATTGTGTTCATATAGCTAACTTCGGTTAACTACTGTTGAGACAACCTAGTGTACACGTTTAGGTAAGGTTACTCAAACCTAAATGAAGGTACATTTCATTTGTGTATAACAAGCTAAGTTCGATCTAACGGTTGAAAGATATTAGCTTGAATCTAATCAGGTTTTCATCTAACGGTGAATATTTAATGCTTTATTACCAAGGTAACTTAGATTGCAAACCCTGATTTGAAAACTATATAAAGGAGAACTCTAGCAACTGGGAAACCTAATCCTCGCACCTTTTGTGTGATACTAGTTGCGACTAGAGTCGATTCTCCTTTAACCTTAGGTTTTTCACGAAACCCTATCAGTTAACGACTTAAAGACTTCATTGGGATTGTGAAGCCAGACCTAACTATTTTTTCTGTAGATGCGTGTTCTGATCTTACTTTTACTATCGTGATTGAGTATTATCTTTGCTAAGATTTGCTTGAGATTTATATCCGATAGGTAAGATTAAAAGAAGTCACAAACATCTTCGTCTCATCGTTTGTGATTCCACAATATCTTGTTTCGCTACCATACGATTAAGATTATTGTGAGGTGATTGATAATACTAGGAAAATATAAGTCTGGTTTATCAATTGGTTCCTGTGCACCTTGATTTATTAAAAGACGAAAGAAAACTCGTAGGTATTTCTGTGGGAGACAGATTTATCTATTCCAATAGACTTTTTTGTGCGAGACAGATTTGTTTATCAAGTCTTCGACTTTGGGTCATAGCAAATCTTGGTTGTGGGTGAGATCATCTTAGGGAATCAAGTGCGTAGAATCCTGCTGGGGTTCAGAGACGTAGGGAGCGTAATTGTACCTTGATCAGTGTGAGATTGGTTAGGGCTCAACAACATTCCAGTCCGAAGTTCATTGGTAGTAGGCTAGTGTCTGTAGCGGTTTAATACAGTGTGGTGTTCAAAGCTGTACTAGGTCCCGGGGGTTTTCTGCATTTGCGGTTTCCTCGTTAACAAAACTTCTGGTATCTGTGTTATTTCTTTTCCGTATTATATTTTGTTATATAATAGAAATATCACAGGTTGTGCGTAAATTCAATCAACTGGGAATCCAACCTTTGGTTGTTGATTAAATTGATTGACACTTCAACATTGGTCTTCGGTACCGTTCAAGTTGTTTCACATAATAATAAGGTCGCAGATTTCTATCTGTTTGATTTGCTGATTACATTGTGAAACAGAGATATAAACTATTTGATATACTTTTCTATAGATTAAGTCTGACTGTCTAGTTGATTCTCTTGAAAGTATATTGGAGTTTGTCTATTCAGATTGTCAAACGAAATATTGGGTGTGGTTGTTGTACCCCCGCTTTCACAATTGGTATCAGAGCGGGAAAACACGTTTAAGACCTCATAAGTCTGTGTTTGTAGCGATCTGAATATGGACAGAAGTGCTTTCTCTAATAAACGCATCACCAGAAACAAAAGTTATGTTTCTATGAAATCTATTAAAGAGGAAATTTTTTCAATCTCGAATATATACAAACCTTGTGTACCAACGAAACAGACTTCCATTGACAAGTGTTACCCGGATTACCTTACTGACGAGTCTGACTCTGAAGTTGAAAGGGAAGCATCCAAAGAGAGTGCAGTGATTCTAAAACTTGTTAGAATCTAGGCTGATAATGTCAACAGGTTGAAACACAAAGTCAATGCTCTTGTTGGTATGGTAAATGAGTGTGACTCTCTTATAAAGGTCCTTCGAGAGGAGAACGCCCCAGTCTGTTCTTCACGAACTATGCTTGAGGAAAAACTCAAAGAGGATGCTTTGGAAATTGAACTACTTTTGAGTAAACTCTATGTTCACGGATGTTCCAAAGAGTCCACTATTGCTTCTGATCTAACTGTAAAAAAATTAGTTACAGAAGCAAAATCGAAATCCCTTCCTGTTGAAAAAGATGTGCTTGTGTCTTCCCCTAATCAAGGAATATCCACATCACATGGAAGGAAGATATCTGCAAACGATGGTGTTAAGACTGTTCTGTCTAATCACTCAGGTGATCAGAAAGTGTGTCTCTTTTGTGATTCAAAAGGACATGGTGAACAAAAGAGGAAATCCAGGTTGAATGACAATTCTATTGTCCGTCTTCAACACACCTTAGATTTAATTCTCAAAGGTGTAAATGACATTCGTATGTCTAGACCAATTGGTTTTAGTACTCACCTTGTGTACCCTACCAGGAAAGTCATTTCGGTGTGTTCCTCAAATGTTCAAATGCGAAATAGTCTTCTTAAACCAATTCGTCAAAGAAGAACTCAATGATCTTCTTCTATTAAAAATGGAGATAATGTTTCTCTTGATGTGAAAAAGGTACCAGAAGAAGGAAGCAAAAATGGAGATATGGAAGAAAACCTAAATCTGATAATTAAAGGGTATAAAGAAATCATCAACAGGCTGTCAATTCCCTTTATTCAAAATTCTTCGGGTAAGGATACATACTATGCATCGTATTTTGATGATAGTAAGTTTTATGATAACTTTTCGCATCAAAAGGTTTTTCCTCCAAAGATCAGAAGAAAGAGGTTTAACCGAAAACAATGTTCATTTGATGAGCTCAAGGCTCATACTTGTGCTAATTAATCACAAGGTTGAAATCTCACTCACAAATTTTTTTTGGTTGAGTGAGATATAATCAGGTATACTTGATGGCAAAGTGTTTTCTGGTTCTCTGGCTATTTTTTTATCGTTCCTAGCCGGATTATCATTCACAAACATGTTTGCATAAGTATTTGTATTATGTCAAAGTTTTTTCTTTTTTCTTTTTGAAATTTTATCATGTCAAAAATTGCTATTCTTATGCTCTAAATTTTTCTCTTGTGAGAGTGTAAAATTTATCGAGCAAAGACTTGTGAAAGTTTTCACTCAGCAAAATACTGCTTTGCAAACAGTTTCCTTGGATTGCATCCTTCGTTGGTTTGGTTCTTTTCTCCTATGGGCCAAGTTTTCGTTCGTACGGGTACCCAAGTTCATATCACGAACCAGCTTTGGAAACCCTAAATCTGTTTTCCTGAGAAACCATTTAAATAACAACTTTTGAAGAGTACTTGTACTCCAAGGTTATTTTTTTTTCTCAAGAATGTCATCTCCTTCGGTATCTTGTAACTTTGCAAAAGGTTTTCTTGATAAGGGTTTTGGTTTCGAAGAAGAGGAGAAAATATCTCTTGTGGAAGTCAATGACACCTTTACTCAATCTCCTGATAATTATTCAGACATTGAGGATGATGAAAAGATTTCTGCTGAAGTTGTTCAAGATTTCATTGGTCAGTTTAACGATGCAAAACTGCTTCTTGTTGATACCTTAAAAAATCTTGACATGTTAAGAACTGAGTTGAAAAAGGCTTACTCTGACCTTGCTCTCATGAAGACACATGTTGAGAATCGTCTCAAGAAGAATATCGTGTCCGAAGATGCAGTCAATACCATCTGTCACAAGCTTGAAGGTCTTGAAACCAATGAAGCTTCCGTACATGAACAATGATTTTAGTTTGTGATCAGTTTCTTTTGGTCTTAGAGTTGTTTGGTTTTTATTTATTGTCTAGGGAACTTCTTATGAGAATTTATTCTTATGTTTTCTTAGAAGGATAACTAGGGTTTGGAATAGCCATTATTATGAGTACACATAGCTATTGCCAACGTTTTCATCTTGCAATGTTTTTAGATTTATTTATTTAAATTCTAAGTTATTTGGAAGATGATTTTTGCAGTATTAATCTTTATGGTTTTATATATTGCAAATTTTTATGGGATATGATGTTTACGTCCGTGAAACTTGACTGTCCCATATTTACTCAAAAGATAACTCTATTATATGTCGGTATGAAAGTATTGATAAAAGATAGAATTAACTCTTGACTACAAAAGTTAAGCCTACTATGTCATTATGAAAATATTGATGGAAGATAGGATGAACTTTTGTTTACAAAGATTAAGTCTATTATATGTCATTGTGCAAATAGTGATGAAAAATAGAATGAATCTTTGATTATTCCACAGTATTGGTCTTTCCCTGATCCACATCTTTGTGTATGTACTGTGTTGCTCCGTAAGTTCCCTTATGTTGAGCATGGCAAATTGAATTAATCATTTTCCTTGTGGTTAATTCAATTGAGACTTTTGGATACAAATTCATGTTTCATGTGATTTGTTAATGTCCAAAGAAATCCTTATTTCTTGTAAAAGTAAGGTCTCTCTTGTTGTTCTTTCGGGAATAACATTTTATGGGGGAGAGTTCTTAATTGAACTTGTGCTTAATTGCCAAATATTGTGGGGAGTACGGCTGTGGAATATTATAGGAGTTATCTTGTATCTTTATAAACTTCTTGATGAATACACTAAGTTTCGACTATGTGAAATCATCGAAACAAGTTGATATGTTTCTCTTTTGGACATGAAGTATCTCTATGAAAATTTCATGAGGATCCCACTAGTTTTCGTACCTTTGCCAAATTATATTGACAAAAAGGGGGAGAATTAATGTGTAGTTCACACTACAAATACATATGGTTTACGGATCATTATGTAAGGGGGAGTGGTTTTCATTGTAAGATGAAGTATTGACTAAGGGGGAGTGATACATATCACCATAGTATTGTTGTCAAAGTTGTGATACAATTGGACTTTGATACTGTGTAATAATACTATGACACTGTATAAAAATGATTGAGAGCAACTGTTTTCTCATTGTTATAGCTACGGATCTTCAACAACTATGATGCTGAGTTGGACACATTTAGAATCATTGGAGTACTTGGAAGTGACGAAGATTTCGAGTAATGTTGAAGAACCAAGGAGATCAAGAATATGGATGAGAAGCTACAAAGTCTATTTATTTTGTAATCCATATGTATTGATAGTTTTGTCACTAAAATTGACAAAGGGGGAGATTGTTAGAGCACTGCTTGGTAGAACTCGCATGCGTTGCTATCTCAAGCTTGTTTGTAAATGTTAGTGATCCAAACTATAAGTCTTGATTTCTAGTCTACTTATAGTAATGTCTCGGACTAGGATAGATTGTGTAGTTGAGCATTAGACTTCACGGCGTTCATCAATTGAAGACGAAGAACTACTAAGGAGAGCTTGTGGAACTTCATCAACAAAAGGTATGTGGAGACTAAAACTCATCTATCACTTGGAAAGTCTATTTCTACTCTATGTCCTATATTAAGACAAAACTCGTATTACTATATAGTATTCAATTATGCACATTTAAGATTTCGAGATAAGTATAACTCGCTTATATATTTCTCGAAATATGTGTTGGTAAGCTTTCGCTTCAACCAAGTTCATCTTATATTCTTGACGAAAGTCAAAAGATGATCATGTGAAAATCGTCGAGTAACATCTTACATGCATGGTTTGTGTGATACAATCATTTGGTGTAGACTTGGAATGTTTCGTTATGATTATTCCAATAACTTGAAAATTGCTTTGATGCTAATAGTTCGTGAAAACAACTATTGTCATCCTCTAAGAATTTTTCAATGATTGAAATATAGTTTAGAACACTTAACCATCATTGGATTATGAACATAGTATGCGTGCTTGCATATATGTGATCCATGACCGGAACTATAATATGCATACCCGTATGCGTACCTGATAGTTGTGGAATTCCGTGAGCCTAAGTACACATACCCGTATGCGTACTGGTGAAGGGTTTGGGTCAAGGAATTTCTGATGCGTTTGGAAGTATGCGTACCCGTATGCATACTGACGAACCCAAACTCTGACCGGCTACTTTAAGTATGCGTACCCGTTTGCATACTTGAGTGGTTAAAGTTCTAAAATCGGTTTTTTCATGAACTAATACATTTATATAATAAGGAATACATTCTATGCAAACCGTGGGCTATAATGTTCATGAATTGATTCGAGTGAATCAAACCGATTTTGCTTCAATTGTGTTCTTGTATACTTCTATGAGAATATAGCAATTGAACAACTCTATAACTAGTTTCATTTGAGTCATTTGAACTAGTGGTGGTTAAGATGAATAAGGTTGATATGAAAGTGTTCATATAGCTAACTTCGGTAACTACTGTTGAGCCAACCTATTGTACACGTTTAGGTACGGTTACTCAAACCTAAATGAAGATACATTTAGTTTGTGTATAACAAGCTAAGTTCGATCTAACGGTTGAAATATATTAGCTTGAATCTAATCAGGTTTTCATCTAATGGTGAATATTTAATGCTTTGTTACCAAGGTAACTTAGATTACAAACCCTGATTTGAAAACTATATAAAGGAAAACTCTAGCAAATGGTAAACCTAATCCCTACACCTTCTGTGTGATACTAGGTTCGACTGGAGTCGATTCTCCTTTAACCTTAGGTTTTTCACGAAACCCCTATAGGTTAACGAACAAAAGACTTCATTGGGATTGTGAAGCTAGACCCAACTATTTTCTCTGTAGTTGCGTGTTCTGATCTTACTTTAATTTGATAATTGAAGGATACAAGGATATGATCAACAGGCTGTCAAAATCCTCCCAATAAACTTCTTCTGGTAAGGACTCAAACCCGGTCTCTTATTTTTATGACAGTAAGTTTTATGATAATTTTTCACATCAAAAAGGATTCTTTCCTAGAATTTGAAGGAAAAAGAGACTCAACCGTGAACACCACTCATTTAATGAGCTTAGGGCTCATTCTTGTGCTAATTGATCACAAGTTTGAAAACTCACTCACAAAAATCCTGGATGAGTGAGATATGATCAGGTATACTTGATGGCAAGATGTTTTCTGATTCTCTAGCTTTTTTCTTATCGTTCTTAGCTGGATTATCATTCACAAACATTTGTGCATAAGTATTTGTGTTTGGTCCTGCCAAGAGTTTGATTTTTAATTTCTTTTTCGAAATTTCGTTATGTCAAAATGCTACTCTTATGCTCTAAATTTTTCTCCAGTGAGAATGTAAAATTTATTGAGCTAAAATTGTGAAGTTATTCACGCAGCAAAACATTACTGTCTCGTGTCATGTTTTTCGCTATCTCGGTATTTTCTGGCAATGGGTCAAAGTTTTTTTCGTACGGGTACCCATGTTACATGTCACGGACCAACTTTGGAAATCCTAAAATCTCTTTCCCTATGAAACTCTTTAAATAACCAGCCTTTTCTAGGAGAGTACGCATACTCCAGGTTATTTCTCTTGTCAAGAATGGGATCTCCTTCTGGCACTTGTAGTTTTGCAAAAGGTTTTCTTGATAAGGGTCTTTGTTTCGAGCTCAAAGAGGAGGAGAAAAAGACTCTTGTAGAAGTTGATGACACCTCTTCTCGATTGGCTGAAAATTATTCAGATATTGAGGACGATGAAGAGATTTCTGCTGAAGTTGTACAAGACTTTATATGTCAGTTTAACGATGCAAAACTTTTGCTTGTTAATACTTTGAAAGATCTTGATGTGTTAAGAACTGAGTTGAAAAAGGTTAACTCTGACCTTACTCTCACAAAGACACATGTTAAGGATCGTCTTAATAAGTATTTCTCCTCTAAAGAGGCTGTCGATGATGTCAGTCACAAGCTTGAAGGCCTTGAAACCCGTGAAGATTCTGTACACGTACTCTGATTTTAACATGTGTTCAGTTGTGTTGGTCTTAGATTTGTTTGATCATTGTCTAGGAAACTTCTTATGAGAATTTATTCTTGTGTTTTAAGAAGGATAGCTAGGGTTTGGAATAGTCATTATTGTGTGTACACATAGCTATTTCCTACGATTTTCATCTTGCAATATTTTTAGATTTATTTATTTAAATTCTAAAGTTTATTTGGAAGATGATTTTGCAGTATTAATTTTTATGGTTTCATATATTGCAACTTGTTATGGGATATGTGTGTTTGCGTCCGTGAACTATGATTGTCCCATATATGTCAAACGTTAAGTCTTTCATATGCCATTATGCAAATATTGATAAAAGATTGAATGAACTTTTGACAAACAAATGGTAAGCCTATTATGTCATTATGCAAATATTGATGGAAGATAGGATGAACTTCTATTTACAAAGATTAAGTCTATTATATGTCTCTATGCAAATAGTGATGAAAGATAGAATGAATCTTTGTTTATTCCACAGTATTGGTCTTCCCTGATCCACATCTTTGTGTAAATACTGTGCGGCTCCGTAAGTTTTCTTATGTGAGCATTTCCGATTAAATTAATCATAGGTTCTCTTGTGGTTAATTTAATTGAGTATTTTTGATACAAATTCATGTTTCACGTGATTTGTTAATGTCAAAAGAAATCCTTCTTTTCTTGTGAAAGTAAGGTCGCTCTTATTGTTCTTTCGGGAATGACATTTCATTGGGAAGAGTTTTTAATTGAACTTGTGCTTAATTGCCAAATCTTTGTGGGGAGTGCGGATGTGGAATATTGTAGGGGTTATCTTGTATCTTTATAAACTCCTTGATGAATGCATTTAGTTTCGGCTATATGATTGCATCTAAGCAAGTTGATATGTTGTTCTGTTTTGGTCATGAAGTATCTCTATGGAAATTTCATTAGGATCCCACTAGTTTTCGTACCTTTGCCAATTTTTATTGACAAAAAGAGGGAGAATTAATGTGTAGTTCATACTACAAATACATATGGTTTACGGATCATTATGTAAGGGGGAGTGGTTTTCATGTGAGATGAGGTATTGACTAAAGGGGAGTGATACATATCACCATAGTATTGTTGTCAAAGTTGTGATACAATTGAACTTTGATGTTGTGTAATAGTACAATGACACTGTATAACAACGATTGAGAGCAACTATTTTCTCATTGTTATAGCTACGGATCTTCAACAACATTGATGCTGAGTTGAACACGTTTAGAATCACTACAGTACTTGGAAGTGATGAAGATTTCAAGTAATGTTGAAGAACCAAGGAGATCAAGTATTTGGATGAGAAGCTACAAAGTTTATTTATTTTGTAATCCATATGTATTGATAGTTTTGTCACTAAAATTGACAAAGGGGGAGACTGTTAGAGCACTGCTCGGTCGAACTCGCAAGCGTTGTTATCTCAAGCTTGTTTGTCAAGTTTAGTTGCCAAAACTATAAGCCTTGATTTCTAGTCTACTTATAGCTAAGTCTCGGATTAGGATAGATAGTGTAGTTGAGCATTAGACTTCACGGCGTTCATCGATTGAAGACGAAGAACTACTAAGGGGAGCTTGTGGAACTTTATCAACAAAAGGTATCTGGAGACTTGAACTCATCTATCACTCAAAAGCCTATCTACTCTATCTCTTATTTGAGACAAAAGTCGTATAGCTATATAGACTTCAATTATACACATTTCATATTTCGAGCTGAGTTTAACTCGCTTACATATTTCTCGAAATATGTGTTGGTAAGTTTTCGCTTTAACCAAGTTTATCTTATATTAATTACGAAAGTCAAAAGATGATCATGTGAAAATCGCCGGGTAACATCTTACATGATTTGTGTAAGACAGTCATTTGATGTAGACTCGGAATGTTTCGTATTGATCATTCGATCACTTGAAAATTTCTTTGAAGCTAATAGTTTGTGTGAGACAGCTATTCCCGTCTTCCAAGAATGTTTCAATGGTTGAAATGAGAGTTTAGAACAATTGGATTTAAGCATAGTTTGCGTACTTGCATATATGTAATCCATGTCCGGGAACCATGGTATGCATACCCATATGCGTACTTGTTGGTTTTATAAAGTCCGGGAACCTTGTATGCATACCGGTTCGCGTACTGGCATAAGGTTCAGGTCCAGAATTTTCTGCTGAGTTTCACTACACCAAATTCTGGGATTAGAAACAGAATGAAGCTGTTATGAATCGGGGTTGTAATGGCCGTTTATTTTCTTAGAAACAGAATGAAGCCGTTACCAATTTTGACCAGGTCAAGGCTGACTGGCAGTTCATTTTCTGCCGGAAGTAAGCCGAAATTCTAAATTCAATACCCTGCATACACCTTTCAATACATTCATCATCCACACTCAACAATAGTTTCTTCAATTTATTCATATCAGATTCATATAACAAAAGAACTGAAATTTATCTAAGTACCAAACTTTTTTTTTGTCAAGTATCAAATTTCTAAGGGAATACATGGTGTCAACAGTAACTTGTTGTATTCTTTCAATAGTTACTTAACAGAATTCCTAAGTTTTGAGGAATACAACATCTGCTTAGAAACTTAAGAGAATTCCTAAGTTATGTGCGGCATAAAGCTCATAAAACTATTGTTTACAACTAAGAGCATATAAGAATAAAACAAAACAAGCACAGAACTCACATAACAGTCTCTACCTTCTCTTGCTTAGTCTTTCCTCTCAAATATGCAACACTTCGCCTAACCTGCTCTAATAATACGTTTTAGCACCTAAAGGAAGTGAGATGGTACCTGAGCCAATTCAAAAAAGAGAAACAAAGTTACGTCCAACTGGTGCCAAGGATTGAAAATTGTATCAGTTTGAAAAGCTCAATAAAAAGCTCAATGAAAAACAGTCTACAAACACTATCTTAGCGAGACCAACAAGTTAACAGCAGCAACAACAACAAAGTTCAAACACACTCACTTGTACAAGCTGGTTGTTCACAACATCATGACAGAACAGAGTTTGCACCTAAAACCTAAAAGAGGTAGTTTTAGTTATTATTAGGGGAAATGTAATTGAGCAACTTTATACATATTAGACACCCCTTAGCCCACTACCTTGGTTGGGAACAAAATACGTATACCACAATTAATCTGGGTATACTCCAATTTGGCCAGGCTCTGCATGGGCATAAATATCTTGTATAGAATTTCAAAGTAGTAAATAGAATTTAAAATATTCAAATCTGACATCAAAAGAATAAGGAAATCAACTAAAAGTAATCTTATAAAAGTTTTGCAGTGGAAATATAGGGGAATGTAAAGAGGCAGGGAAGACAAGGATTTCTATTGATTAGATTATTACATAGGTAAAATATCCTTTATATACATGTAAAGATAAACACCCAGGCTTCTAGTTGGGCCGCACACCCATAAACCATAGGCCATACAACACTCCCCCTTGTGAGGTCCAATAGAACTATGTTTGTAGTGCTTCACGTATAATGCTTCGAATGTAAGTCTTCAAATGTCGTCCTCTTCTTGATGACTTGTGCCAAAATCAATCGCCTCATTAAAACTTTGACAAGGAAAACCCTAGTGGGATAAAACATTGGTAAAACTCTTTACATGTAGTATTTCACATGTTATCTCGTACTTTACATGTAGTTCATCACATGCAATACGATCTTCAAAGATCGACGAGTCTAAGTTAATTGCCTTGTTAAAACTTCGCCAGGAAAACCCAGAGGGACAAAACCTGAACTAAAGAAAAAGAGTACAATATTAAGAAAACTTAGAACATAGTTGGACTCAAATATGTTGCCTCATAAAAACCTTGACAAGGAAAACCCAATGGGATAAAACCTTGACGAAGGGAAAATAGTACAACGTGATAGATGAAAGTAAAGGTGATCCGTTGCAGATGATCACTTTGCTCCGTTGAAGTTGACTAGTTGTTTCACAACTCTTAAGGCAAAAAATCCTCGTGGGAAAGACAATAACCTTAGTTGGGAAATTACATTCCCGGTGTTTGTTGTTGTCTCATTAAAAACCTTGCCGAGTAACAAAACCCTATGGGAAAAAGTAACCTCGGTGAAGAAAAATAGTTCAACACACCATTAGATGCTCCCCCTGATGTCAGATAATTTTCATTAGTCTAATGCAGTCACAAGGAGTTTATCACACTTTAATTTGGTGACTTGAATGTTTATAAGACCATGCTGTTGATTCTTGAAGTTACATTGCTTAAGAGAATATCGCGTTTCATTTCTTTGATTCAGATATTTTCAGTAATATCAACGCGATCTTTATGTCTTCAACGTTCAACATACTTGATGTTTTTAGTGGTGTCTCGCTAAAAACCTTGTCGAGTAACAAAACCCTTTGGGAAAAACTATTCTCGATCGAAGAGAAAAAGAGTTCAACACATATTCAATTTCGAAGTAAAATATGTCGACATCATATCCTTAGATCCTCCCCCTGATGTCGGCATCTCCCCCTGATTACTTTCAGAGTTGTTCCAGACAGTTCCTTTAGTCATGTACTTTTCGAAACTGAATATCTGTAATGACTTAAAAAATAGTCTACCATATCTCCCCTTGATTATTTTCGTTGGAGAAAAGATTATTGTTCCTTCATAATCAACAACCTTTGGATTGCAGTTCCTTTAGCATTCCTTTTTATGTCTTTGCAAGGGTAAAACAAACTCATGTCAATGGTTACTTTTAAGTACATGATTACATTCACAGTACCAATCCAATGACGTTGCGTTGGCACTTAGCTATATCTAGCCAACAAGTTCCATGAGGATGTAAAATTTAATCGAGTATATTACTATACTAAGTACAACAATGCGTATATTGTACTTAGATATGGTAATATCATCCCCAACACATCTTCTTTTAGACGAAATGGTCACTTACTTACATTTGAACCTCGACTAATCATGGGAGTGCTATCAGGATGCATGTCTTTATTAAATTTCCTGACAACTTTAGACATATGCAAACTGGTGGAATAATATACCACAAGTTCGGATTTTAAATAGCTTTTAAGGTAACTTATTACATCAAGAGTACCCATCATGTTTGTACCATCGACATAGATAGCTGCAATTCCAAATCAGGAACTTTCTTGTGAATACGCAAGGAAAAATAAATTACTTTTCTATCCCCTCCAAATCAAATAGCCACTTAGACGGGTATACCAGATCCTCCTTGTTAGAGCACTGCTCGGCCGAACTCCCAAGCGTTGCTATCTCAAGCTTGTTGTCAAGTTTAGTTGCCAAAACTATAAGTCTTGATTTCTAGTCTACTAATAGCTAAGTCTCGGACTAGGATAGAAAGTGTAGTTGAGCTCTAGACTCCACGACGTTCATCATACAAAGACGAATAACTACTCAAGGAACTGGTGGAACTTCATCGACTAAAAGGTATGTGGAGACTTGAACTTATCTATCACTCAAAAAATCTATCTACTATATCTCCTATCTTGAGACAAAAGTCGTATTACTATATAGACTTCGATTATACATATTTTCTATTTCAAGTCGAGTTTATCTCGCTCTCGAAATATGTGTTGGTAAGCTTTTTCTTTGGCCAAGTTCATCTTTACTCGTGACGAAAGTCATGTTGATTATTTCAATATCTTGAAATTTGCTTTGATGAAAAATAGAGCGTGACTAACCTCTGTATATATATAACATCCTCTAAGAATGTTTCAATGATTAAAATAAAGAATTTAGAATATGTAACCATCTTTGGATATAAGCATATATAGTGTGTTCGCACATTAGTGTATAAGTCCAAAACCGGAAACCAAATGTATGCATACTTGTATGTATAAAAAATGGTTGATGGAGACTGGGTAAGTATGCGTACCAGTACGCATACTGGCGGAAGTTCACGTCCGTGAATTTTTGCTGAGTTTGGAAATCAAAACCAACTCATCCGGTTACCTAAAAACGCGTACCCGTACGCATACTGGCGGAAAGTTCACGTCCGTGAATTTTTGCTGAGTTTGAAAACCAAACCAAACTAAAATCCGGTTACTTAAGTACGCATACTTAAGTGTGTTACTTTCTAAAATTGGTTTTTTCGTGAACTTAAATTTATATAAACTAGGGAATGCATATTTGCAAACCGTGGCTATAAAGTTCATGAATCAATTCGAGTGAATCAAAACCAATTTTGCTTCGATTGTGTCTTGTATACTTCTATGAGATCTAAGCAATTGAACAACTCTTGAACTAGTTCATTTGAGTCATTTGAACTAGTTATGGTGAATATGAATAAGGTTGATATAAAAGTGCTCATATGGCTAACCTGTTGGTTAACTACTGTTGAACCAATGACTTGTACACGTTTAGGTACGGTTACACAAACCTAAATGATGTATATTTCATTTGTGTATAACAAGCTAAGTTCGATCTAACGGTTGAAAGATATTAGCTTGAATCTAATCAGGTTTTCATCTAACGATGAATATTGAATGCTTTGTTACCAAGGTAACTTAGATTGCAAACCCTGATTTGGAGAATATATAAAGGAGAACTCTAGCAACTGGGAAAGGTAATCCCCACACCTCCTGTGTGATACTAGTTGTATAAGCTAGAGTCGATTCTCCTTTAACCTTAGGTTACTACCGATACCCTATAGGTTAACTACTTGAAGACTTCATTGGGATTGTGAAGCCAGATCCAACTATTTTCTTTGTAGTTGCGTGATCTGATCTTGCCCGATTCTATCGTATTGAGTACAATTGAAATAATTGACTCGAGATTAATTTCTCCGATAGGCAAGATAAAAGTAATCACAAACATCTTTGTCTCATTGTTTGTGATTCCACAATATCTAGTTTCGCCATCATACGATTTAGATTATTGTGAAGTGATTGATAATTCTAGGCTGTTCATCGGGAATATAAGTCCGGGTTATCGATCGGTTCATGTTCACCTTGATTTATCAAAAGACGAAAAAAAACTCGTAGGTATTTCTGTGGGAGACAGATTTATCTATTCATGTAGACTTTTCTGTGTGAGACAGATTTGTTTATTAAAATCTTCGAATTTGGGTCGTAGCAACTCTTAGTTGTGGGTGAGATCAGCTAAGGGAATCAAGTGCGTAGTATCCTGTTGGGATCAGAGACGTAAGGAGCGCAACTGTACCTTGGATCAGTGTGAGATTGATTGGGGTTCAACTACAGTCCAGACCGAAGTTAGTTTGTCGTAGGCTAGTGTCTGTAGCGGTTTAATACAATGTGTGTTCAATTTGGACTAGGTCCCGGGATTTTTCTGCATTTGCGGTTTTCTCGTTAACAAAACTTCTGGTGTCTGTGTTATTCCTTTTCCGCATTATATTTTGTTATATAATTGAAATATCACAGGTTGTGCGTTGAATCAATCAATTGGGAAATCCGACCTTTGGTTGTTGATTGAAATTGATTGATACTTGACCATTGGTCTTTGGTACCGTTCAAGTTAATTTTTCTTGTATTCAATTAGACTCGCAGATTTCTATTTGCTTGAGTAAGAATTGAATCGATAAATTGAGATATAACTCTTTGATATACTTTTTATTAAGATTGAGTCTGACTGTCTAGTTGATTCTCTTAAAAATATATTGGAGTTAGTCCATACAGATTGCTAAGCGAATTATTGGGTGAGGTTGTTGTACCCCCACTTTTTCAATTGGTATCAGAGCAGGAAAACACGTTTAATACCTTATAAGTCTGTGTTTGTAGCGATCTGACTCTATAGACAACAGTAATATCTCTGATAAACGCCTCACCATAAACAAAAGTTCTGTTTCAACAATATCTATTAAAGAGAAAGATTCGTCAATCTCAAACATAGATGAACCTAGTGTTCTGACGAAACAGACTGATACTGATATGTGTTATTCCAATTACCCTTCAAAAGAGTCTTATCTCCGTTGATAAAAGGTAATCAGCTGAAGAGAGTAAACTGGTTCTAAATCTCGTTAGAATCTAAGATGATAGATTTAATCGGTTGAAAAACAATGTCAATGTTCTTCTCGGTATAGTAAGAGACTGTGACTCTAAAGAAAAAGCTCCTTGTAAAGAAAATACTGAAGTTCAGTCTTCACGTATCTTACTCGAGGCGAGCCTCAAAAAGGATGCTTTGGAAATTGAACATCTCTTGAGTAAACTTTCGATTCAAGAATGTTCCAAAAAGTCCATTATACCATCTACTTCTATTGCAACTGAGAGAGTTCCAGTTTCAGAAGTAAAATCGGAATTCCCTTCTTTTGGAAAAGATATGCCTATAACTTCTTTTAATCAAGGATGTTTCACATCACATGGAAGGAAGAAATCTCCAAACGATGATGTTAAAACGATACCTTCTAATCACTCTCATGATCAAAAAGTATGTCTCTTTTGTGATTCAAAAGGGCATGTTAAGCAAAAGAGAAACTCTAGGTTGAATAACAATTCTATTGTTCGACTTCAACACACCTTAGACTTAATCCTCAAAGGTGTAACTGACATTCGTATGTCTAAACCAATTGGTTTCAGTACTCACCCTGTGTATTCTACAAGGAAAGTCAGTTTTATGAGTTCCTCAAATGCTTAGAAGCATAACAGACGTCTTAACAAAAATCGTCTAAGAAGAGATCAGGAATTTTCTTCTGCCAAAAAGGGAGATAATGTTACTTTTGATGTGAACAGAGTGTCAGGAGAAGGGAGCAAAAATGATGATATGAGAAATAACCTAAAAGTTATAATTAAAGGTTATAAAGAAATCGTCAACAGGCTGTCAACCGCCTCTAGTCAAAATTCTTCTGGTAAGATCTCAAACTATGTCTCGTATTTTGATGATAGCAAGTTTTATGATAATTTTTCACATCAAAAGATATTCTTTCCGAGACTTGAAAGGAAAAAGAGACTCAACCATGAACATCGTTCATTTAATGAGCTTAAGCTCATTCTTGTGCTAATTAATCACAAGGGTTGAAAACTTACTCATAAAAATCCTGTTGAGTAAGTTGTGTTAATAATCAGGTATACTTTAGTCAAAATTGTTTTCTGTTTAGTTGAGCTATTTTCTTATCGTTTATAGCTAAACTATTGTATGCAGACAACTTTGCTTAAGTATTTGATGTGTCTGAATATGTTCTTCGTTTTGCTTTACTTTCAAAGAAGTTTCATTGCAACTATGTTGCTTGCTACTCTTGTGCTCTAAATTGTTTCTCCATAGAGATATAGGATTTATTGAGCCAAAATTTTGTGAAGGTATTCACGTAGCAAAATTTCTATTGTGTCGTAAAATACGACTCTTTGTGTTTTTATTTTATGGGTAAAGTCGTGTTCGTACGGGTACCCATGTTACCGTCACGAAACAATTTTTGGAAACCCTAAAAATTACCTTCCCTAAGAAACCATTTAAATACCCAACCCCTTGAGTCACGAACGCATACTCTGGGTTATTTTGTGTTATGTCAAGAATGTCTTCATCTTCACACTCTGGTGATTTTGCAAGAGATTTTCTTGATAAAGGTATTGGTTTCGAGTCTAAAGGGAGGAAGAAAAGAACCCTAGTAGAAGATGATCATCCTAATGCCTCATGTTACTATGCCTATACACATCAGGATGTTGAGAATGAGGATATGGTTTCTGCTGAAGTGGTTCATGATTTTCTTAAACATTTTGAGGAAGCAAAACTGCAGCTCATTGATACTCTGAAGAGTCTTGATGTGTTAAGAACTGATTTGAAAAAGGTTACTTCTGACCTTGGTCTCATAAAGACACATGTTAAAGATCTTCTCAATGAAGATATCTTCTCTGAAGAAGCAGTAGATGCTGTCAATCACAAACTCAAAGACCTCAAGGCTCGTGAGGATTTCGAAACGTCTATGTGATTTCAGTTCGTTTTCGGCTTTGGTGGTTTAGGAGTCTTTCTTTGTTCATTAGCTTGTTGATTTTATTTTGTCTAGGAAATCTTCTTATGAGAATTTTATTCTTGTGTTTTTAAGAAGAATGACTAGAGTTTGGAATAGCCATTATTGTGATTACACATAGCTATGTCCAACGATTTTCATCTTCAATGTTTTTAGATTCATTTGTTTAAATTCTAAATTATTTTTGTTTGGAAGATGATTTTTGCAGTATTAATCTTTATGGTTTTATATATTGCAATTTGTTATGGGATATGTGTGTTTGCGTCCGCGAACTATTATTGTCCCATACGTTGTCAAAAGTTAAGTCCTTCGTATGTCGATATGCAAGTATTGATAAAAGAATGAATGAACTTTTGACAAAAAAAAAGATAAGGCTTTTATGTCATTATGCAAATATTGATGGAAGAAAGGATGAGCTTTTGTTTACAAAGATTAAGTCTATTGTATGTCATTGTGCAAATAGTGATGGAAGATAGAATGAATCTTTGTCTATTCCGCAGTATTGATCTTCCCTGATCCATATCTTTTATGTATATAATGTGTGGCTCCGTAAGTCTTCTTATGTTGAGCATTTCCAATTAGATTAATCATGGGTTCTCTTGTGGTTAATTTAGCTGAGTATTCCGGTTGAATTAATCATGGGTTCTCTTGTGGTTAATTCAATTGAGTATTTTGGATACAATTTCATATTCTTATATGATTTATTGTTGTCCAAAGAAATACTTATTTTCTTGTGAAAGTAAGGTCGCTCTTGTTGTTCCTTTGGGAATGACATTATACGGGGGAGAGTTCTTATTTGAACTTGTGCTTTATTGCTAAATCTTTGTGGGGAGTGCGGCTGTGGAATATCATAGGGGTTATCTTGTATCCTTATAAACTCCTTGATGAATGCATTTAGTTTCGACTATATGATTGCATCTAAAAAGTTGATATGTGATGTCTTTTGGTCATGAAATGTCTCTATGGAAATTTCATTAGGATCCCACTAGTTTTCGTACCTTTGCCAATTTTATTGACAAAAAGGGGGAGAATTAATGTGTAGTTCACACTACAAATACATATGGTTTTCGGATCATTATGTAAGGGGGAGTGGTTTCCATGTGAGATGGAGTATTGACTAAGAGGGAGTGATACATATCACCATAGTATTGTTGTCAAAGTTGTGATACAATTGAACTTTGATGCTGTGTAATAATACTATGACACTGTATAACAATGATTGAGAGCTTTTGTTTCTCATTGTTATGGCTATGGATTTTCAACAATGATGATGCTGAACTTACAACCTTTGGAATCATTGGAGTACTTGGAAGTGACGAAGATTTCGAGTAATGTTGAAGAACCAAGGAGATCAAGCATGTGGAATAGAAGCTGCAAAGTTTATTTTTTGTATTCCATATGTATTGATAGTTTTGTCACTAAAATATAAAAAGAGGGAGATTGTTAGAGCACTGCTCGATCGAACTCGCAAGCGTTTCTATCTCAAGCTTGTTGTCAAGTTTAGTTACCAAAACTATAAGTCTTGATTTCTATTCTACTTATAGCTAAGTCTCGGACTAGGATAGAAAGTGTAGTTGAGCTCTAGACTCCACGATGTTCATCATAGAAATACGAAGAACTACTCAAGGAACTGGTGGAACTTCATCGACTAAAAGGTATGTGGAGACTTGAACTTATCTATCACTCAAAAAGCATATCTACTCTATCTCCTATCTTGATACAAAAGTCGTACTACTATATAGACTTCGATTATACACATTTGCTATTTCAAGTTGAGTTTATCTTGCTCTCGAAATATGTGTTGGTAAGCTTTTTCTTTGGCCAAGTTCATCTTTACTCGTGACGAAAGTCATGTTGATTATTTCAATATCTTGAAAATTGCTTTGATGAAAAATAGAGCGTGACTAACCTCTGTATATAGCATCCTCTAAGAATGTTTCAATGATTGAAATAAAGAGTTTAGAATATGTAACCATCTTTGGATATAAGCATATATAGTGTGTTCGCACATTAGTGTATAAGTCCAAAACCGGGAACCAAAAGTATGCATACTTGTGTGTATACAAAATATTTGATGGAGGATGTGAACTTCCGCCGAGTTTGGGAATCAAAACCAACTCATCTGGTTACCTAAGTACGCGTACCCATACGCATACTGGCGGAAAGTTCACGTCCGTGAATTTCTGCTAAGTTTGAAAACCAAACCAAACTAAAATCCGGTTACTTAAGTACGCATACTTAAGTGTGTTACTTTCTAAAATTGGTTTATTCGTGAACTTAAATTTATATAAACTAAGGAATGCATATTTGCAAACCGTGGCTATAAAGTTCATGAATCGATTCGTGTGAATCAAAACCAATTTTGCTTCGATTGTGTCTTGTATACTTCTATGAGATCTAAGCAATTGAACAACTCTTGAACTAGTTCATTTGAGTCATTTGAACTAGTTATGGTGAAGATGAATAAGGTTGATATGAAAGTGCTCATATGGCTAACCTTTTGGTTAACTACTTTTGAACCAACGACTTGTACACGTTTAGGTACGGTTACACAAACCTAAATGACGTATATTTCATTTGTGTATAACAAGCTAAGTTCGATCTAACGGTTAAAAGATATTAGCTTGAATCTAATCAGGTTTCATCTAACGGTGAATATTGAATGCTTTGTTACCAAGGTAACTTGGATTGCAAACCCTGATTTTAAGACTATATAAAGGATAACTCTAGCAACTGGGAAAGGTAATCCCCACACCTCCTGTGTGATACCAGTTGTATAAGCTAGAGTCGATTCTCCTTTAACCTTAGGTTTCTACCGAGACCATGTAGGTTAACGACTTCAAGACTTCATCGGGATTGTGAAGCCAGATCCAACTATTTTCTTTGTAGTTGCGTGATATGATCTTGCCCGATTCTATCGTATTGAGTACAATTGAAATAATTGACTCGAGATTAATTTCTCCGATAGGCAAGATAAAAGTAATCACAAACATCTTCGTCTCATCGTTTGTGATTCCACAATATCTAGTTTCGCCATCATATGATTTAGATTATTATGAAGTGATTGATAATTCTAGGCTGTTCATCGGGAATATAAGTCCGGGTTATCGATTGGTTAATGTTCACCTTGATTTATCAAAAGACGAAACAAAAATCGTAGGTATTTCTGTGGGAGACAGATTTATCTATTCATGTAGACTTTTCTGTGTGAGACAGATTTGTTTATTAAATTCTTCGACTTTGGGTCGTAGCAACTCTTAGTTGTGGGTGAGATCGGCTATAAGTCCTTTTCCGAAAGTGATTGTCTATGGACTAAGTCGAGACAATACAACTAATCGGTTCACACTTAGTGTGATCGTCTATGGATACGAGATCGAGACAATACAACAACGAAGTATGTTTACTTGATAATAGGTTCGGACTTAACCAAACTCTAAGGATTGTCTATCAGGTAAAATAGGAATTAACGTTTATGTAATTTACTTTAAATTATAATAAACACAATTATAATTGCGGAAAATAAAAGTAAATGACACAACAAGATTTTGTTAACGAGGAAACCGCAAATGCAGAAAAACCCCGGGACCTAGTCCAGAATTGAATACTCTCAGAATTAAGACGATATACAAAATCAAACCAAATTCGTATAGTTGAGACCAAGCAACTAAACCTATAGTTCACCTAGTTTCCTCAGTATCCCTGCGCCTCCAACTTGCAGTAAGTCACGCACTTGGATCAATTCCTTTGGTTCGTATTCCAAACAGTAAAGGAACAAAAAATCTGTTCGGTAACAACTCTTTTCAAACAAAGTGATATGAGTTTGACAAAGGCTCTTCCGTTTAACCAATAAACTCCTTTGTCGGGTCCTTAGATAAAACTCTTAACAACTACCGAAGTAATTGTTAGACTCTGCAATCAATACTATTAATCACAAAGAAGTGTATTGATGCCGATCTACTCAACTAATTAATCTAATCTATCACAAGGATAAACCGATTATAGTTGGATCCCTTTCCAGCCGAAACAAGTTTTGTGCACACCAAAGATTATGAACCCAAAAAGTCTTCTTGTCTTCAAATCTTCTTTGATCTTCAATCAGCACCTGCACACAATCAACTTGAATCTCTTGTGATCAATCACACACAGAACGGAGTCTGTTAACGTTGGATTATCATAAGACGTCTTTAGATCTAAAAACAGTCTAAAGATCCCCGTCAAAACTTCGATCTAGTTTGAGTGAATCTTATATCAGAAGAGAAGATTCTCAATCATAAATAAACTAGGTGCAATCAAAGTTTAACCACCGTTAGTCAATCAAATCAATCGAAAACTAAAATAAACTGCAATTATCTAGTTTCCCACCAACGGTACTAATAGAGCTTCTCAATCCCAAAGAATTTAAACTGAGCGGCCGTAAGAGATTTCGCTTAATTAGGTTACCTTCCTCTCCGAATAGGCGGCTCCACCAGAAACAACACAACTGAGGTAGTTTTGCTGGCTCTGAGGATTAGTTTGCTAGGAATGCAAACTTTAGTATTTAGACAAGGAAGTTTGGACACCAAGGAATTTCCAAAACCAAATATTCTCAAAGATATTCAATAAACACAAAATCGGTTTTCATAACTCCTGGAAATGCACTGTCCAAATATTGACCGAAATCCCAATAGAAAAATCTATAATCAGTAAATGTACATTACTAATTATTATTTTCTAAAGATATGCATTTAATTGCTGGAAATTAAATAGCATATAAAAACGAAGAAACCTTAATTAAAAGATTCTCAATTTATTTTGATCATGAGATTCTCCTTTAGCTATTAAGGAATATCTTTGAACAATTAAAGATAAGAGTTACTGCACATGTTCAAAGTATGTCGACATCCTTACTTTGCAAGTCCTTTTTCATACTTACAATCTTGGAAATGATTTGCCACACTTCCAAACAAGTATAGAATTGGTTCGTCTGAATTCCAAGAACTATGTGATTGATTATTCTGTCAAATCACCAATCATGGGTTTCACGGTTCTACCAAAACAAGTTCGGTTCTACCTCCATGTGAGTACTGTGCATAGTCACACTAGTTACCAAAATTCGGTTGACTAGGTACTAGGATCAGTTCCCCATAACTTATGGTAACTACCTGTATTCGGTTGCACATGTCCATAGGATCGGTTCCCCCAAAAATACAAACTTGTTGCACATGTTCATAGGATCGGTTCTCCCATATACTAAAAACGTGTTGCACCTCTTACAAGGATCGATTCCCCTCTTGTAAATTTGTTGCACCTCTTACTAGGATCGGTTCCCCAATTGATAGATAAAAGTTTTTATTTACAAGGCATCGATCATACCATCTTGAGTAATTACTTAAGATCGGTTTCACTAATAAAAGTCATACCAATACATAAGTCAGGCCTTGTGAATAGTTTTACCAAGATACATAATCAAGTTTATGAGCGGTTATACTAAACACACATATTGGTAATTCAAAATAGATTTGCAATAAATAACAATACCAATAAGCCTAGCCATTTCCCTTTCGATTCACAAAACGAGTTTATGAACTTACTTTCTTTAAACGAATGTAAAACATTGTTTCCTAGGATGAAATCTTCACTCATACCCATACATAATCACAATAGCATTCATATGATCATGTTGATGTCTTATATACAAAGCTTAATGGTTAAGCAATAAACCTCGTATTGTATTCCTTAATACTATGTCTAACTAGAGTATCATACACAGCTTCGCAGTTATGTTTTCAATATGCACGTTAGGGAATGAAACAATTCAAGTCAAATATTACTAACCTCAAGAGGAAGGATGATGTTTGTCGTTATAGCTCCATACTTCTTCACATTCTTCAAGACTTCATGTAATACTTGTAAGTCTCATATCCTAACACTTTCAAGCTAACCTATACGAACTTGACTCTAGTATATAATCAAACGACTCTTTAAATGAGTTTTGATTCACTAAAATATGACGACCAAACTTGACATACCAACGCTTGGTGGGTTCAACCGAGCTATGCTCTAACAGTTAGTTTGTAGTAGGCTAGTGTCTGTAGCGGCTTAATATAGTGTGTGTTCAATCTGGACTAGGTCTCGGGGTTTTTCCGCATTTGCGGTTTCCTCGTTTACAAAACTTCTGGTGTCTGTGTTATTTCTTTTCCATATTATATTTTGCTATATAATTGAAATATCACAGGTTGTGCGTTGAATCAATCAATTGGGAAATCTGACCTTTGGTTGTTGATTGAAATTGATTGATACTTGAACATTGGTCTTTGGTACCGTTCAATATAATTTCTCTTGTATTCAATTAGACCCGCAGATTTCTATTTGCTTGAGTAAGGATTGAATCGAGAAATTGAGATATAACTCTTTGATATACTTTTTATTAAGATTGAGTTTGACTTTCTAGTTGATTCTCTTAAAAGTATATTGGAGTTAGTCCATATAGATTGCTAAGCGAATTATTGGGTGAGGTTGTTGTACCCCCACTTTTTCACACCTGATTGCTTCAATCTCTAAGTGAGCGTTCTATCTAACTGTAAACGCACTCTGTGGTTTAGAGTCACTTGATTTGGGAAACAAAAGGCTATCAAGTACTTTTGTAAATATCTGCTATCTCTTGATTCTTTCAGAGATACGTAACAACCACATACATATGCTGCATTTCAAGTCCTTTTGAAATTACCAAGCTAACTAAGTAGCAGAACGCTATAATGTTCATTAAAAGAGAACAATTCCAGGGCTTTGTGAGAAACCTCGCGCTACAAGGCGAGACTTTATATTTTAAGACTGCTTTCTTCTCATTATGCTTTGTGACAAATTAATCATGTATTTCCAATAGGCTTTACACTTGGTTGGTTAGCACTACCACATCAAATACCTGTATATTTGTCAAAGAACCAAGTTCTACCTGGATTGTATAGGCCAAATATGTTATTCTTGAGTGGGTTATTTTCTAAAAATGGTTTATTCGTGAACTTATACTTATATAAACTAAGGAATGCATATTTGCAAACTGTGGCTATAAAGTTCATGAATCGATTCGAGTGAATCAAAATCGTTTTTGCTTCGATTGTGTCTTGTATACTTCTATGAGATCTAAGCAATTGAACATCTGTCTAACTAGTTCTTTTGAGTCATTTGAACTAGTTATGGTGAAGATGAATATGGTTGATATGAAAGTGCTCATATGGATAACCATTTGATTAACTACTGTTGAACCAACTAAGTGTACACATTTAGGTACGGTTACTCAAACCTAAATGAGGTATGTTTCATTTGTGTATAAAAATCTAAGTTCGATCTAACGGTTGAAAGATATTAGCTTGAATCTAATCATGTTTTCATCTAACGGTGAATATTGAATGCTTAGTTACCAAGGTAACTTATATTGCAAACCTTGATTTGGAGACTATATAAAGGAGAACTCTAGCAACTGGGAAACCTAATCCCCACACCTCCTGTGTGATACTAGTTGTATAAGCTAGAGTCCATTCTCCTTTAACCTTAGGTTTCTACCGAGAACCTATAGGTTAACGACTTTAAGATTTCATTGGGATTGTGAAGCCAGACCCAACTATTTTCTCTGTAGTTGCGTGATCTGATCTTGTTGTTTCTATCGTGATTGAGTGCAATCGTAAGATTGGCTTGAGATTAATTTCACCGATAGGCAAGATAGAAAAGTAGTCACAAACATCTTTGTCTCGTCGTTTTTGATTCCGCAATATCTTGTTTCGCTAGTTGATTAATATTATTGTGAGGTGATTGATAATTATAGGATGTTCTTCAGGAATATAAGTTCGGGTTATCAATTGGTTCCTTTTCACCTTGATTTATCAAAAGACTGAACAAAACTTATAGGTATTTCTATGGGAGACAGATTTATCTAGTCCTGTAGACTTTTCTGTGTGATACAGATTTCTTTATTAAAGTCTTCGACTTTGGGTCGTAGCAACTCTTAGTTGTGGGTGAGATCATCTAAGGGAATCAAGTGCGTAGTATCCTGTTGGGATCAGAGACGTAAGGAGAGAAACTTTACCTTGGATCAGTGTGAGATTGATTGGGGTTCAACTACAGTCCAGACCGAAGTTAGTTTGTAGTAGGCTAGTGTTTGTAGCGGCTTAATACAGTGTGTGTTCAATCTGGACTAGGTCCCGGGGTTTTTATGCATTTGTGGTTTCCTCGTTAACGAAACTTCTGGTGTCTGTGTTATTTCTTTTCCGCATTATATTTTGTTATATAATTGAAATATCACAGGTTGTGCGTTGAATCGATCAATTGGTAAATCCGACCTTTGGTTGTTGATTGAAATTGATTGATACTTGACATTGGTCTTTGGTACCGTTCAAGTTAATTTCTCTTGTATTCAATTAGACTCGCAAATTTCTATTTGCTTGAGTAAGTATTGAATCGAGAAATTAAGATATAACTCCTTGATATACTTTTTATTAAGATTGAGTCTGACTGTCTAGTTGATTTTCTTAAAAGTATATTGGAGTTAGTCCATACAGATTGCTAAGCGAATTATTGAGTGAGGTTGTCGTACCCCCACTTTTTCAATTGGTATCAGAGCAGGCAAACACGTTAAAGACCTTATAAGTCTGTGTTTGTAGGTGATCTGACTCTATGGACAGAAGTGTTATCTCTATAAACGTACCACCAGTCTTCGATGGATCAAATTACTTGTGGTGGAAAATTTATATGCCGTCCTTTCTTCAAGCGCGTGATTTTCAATCATGGATTTATGTAGTTAATGGTTATGATGCTCCAGTTGTGGCAGTAGGAAAACAACCATACCTAAAGATATTGGTGCATATGACGCTGCTGAGATACTTGTTGCAAAGAAAAATTCCGACGGTTTGAATACCATCATACATGCAATTACCCCAGATCTTCAGCACCTTATGACTACGTGCACTCATTCTAAAGATGCTTGGGATATCTTAGAAACCTATTTGAAGGGAATACCAGCGAAAATGAAGCCATGCTTCAAAACCTAAATTACGATTGGGAAAACCTTCGTATGGCAGATGAAGATTCATTTGATGAGTTTAATCACAAAGTGTCTAAAATTGTTAATGCATCATTTGCATTGGGTAAGACTATTCCTGAAAAGGATATTGTGATGAAAATTTTCAGATCGCTGCCATCTAGATACGATTCTAAGAAGCATGCCATCATTGAAGGAAATAACCTCGATGCTCTCTCCATAAATACGTTGGTTGGGAAGCTAAAGATCTTTGATCATGAGCACACATCCAAAACCGGAAAGGATGTTGCCTTTAAAGCACTAAAGAACACTAAATTACTTGATAAAAGTAAAACTGCTTGCGTCTCTGAGGATGATCTTTCTGAGGCTGATTCATCAGATGAAGATCTTGACAAGTCAGTCTCGTTGATCATAAGACAGTTTAGAGATCTTCTATTGAAGAGAAGTAAACGGTTCTCCAGAGACAAACCCAGATCGTCAGTTAAATCTCACAATTGCATTTCTCCTAAAAATAGGGATGCTGACGAGGCTGATGACGAGGATATGCCATAATGCTTTAAGTGTAAAGGTTTTGGTCATTTTGCAAATGAGTATCCAAATCGAAAGAAATACACTGGAAACAAAGGTCTTGCTGCAACTCTTGATGAAATGTCTGACAACTATGATTCTAATGAAGACGAAAAGTCAAGTGTTGCACTTCTTTGTGAAAATATTGATTTTGATAATTGTAGCAATACATACATCAATCTTGATATTCTTTCAGAAGAGAACTCAACCAATCTGGAATAAAAAATTAACATTTCCGTTGGAAACTCTCTGTCTAATTTTTCAGGCTCTACTATGTGTCTAGCAGCTTGCACATCTCGGGTACCTGAATCATATTCCAAGTTGACATGCTCATATTGTTCGCTCAAGGGCCATGAACTGTCAAAGTGTTTCAAGTATAAACACAAACTAAGGCATGCCAACAAACTTCAACGAAGAGAAAATCGATTAGCAAACAAGATCAAACTTGTTCAAAAAACCGCTGAGGTATGTAAGATTTTATCTTCGTCAAAGAAGTTATTTTCCAAGGATATGTCAAGAACACTAGAGAAAAGAGTATGGTCTAAACATTTTGATAGACAGGTTTCAATGAATTCCGTTCAGAGAGGTCATGGTGGACAGATTGTTATTCACCGTAGCACAACTTGATTGTGTTGTTTGGTGCGTCTTGTCTCATGTGCCTAATAAAAAGAGACAAGATTGTGCACACCTCAGTCTTTAGGAAAAGAATGTTTTTGTTTTTCTCTCTTTTCTTAGTTTTGCTGTGTTTTGAAAGCCTGGAATTCATGCCGCTTTTCATATCTAATTGATATTGGAAAGGACTTTCCTGTTTAATCAATAAAAAGAGGGTTAAAATTGACAATTCTGCCTATTATAGGGTAAGAGTTGTGCGTACGTGAATCCTTAAGTGTATAAAGGTTTCGTAACCCTACATTCCTTTTTTCTTCCCTGAAACTCTTTTTATCTTAAGTCTGCGTGTTGAGACTTAAGTTGTGATTTCCTCTCACAAACCCGTACGCATATGGATATTCCAAGCATCATGTCTTCTGATGGAAAAGATGTTAATATGATTGTTAAGCCATCAATAACGAAGGAAAAAGAAAGATCTCCGTTACCTCCAACTTTGAAAAGAAAAAGAAGGAATGTGAGGAAGCCAAGGGTTGTTCCTTCAAATTCTCAAAAGTTTTCTGATGTTCTTGAAGAGTTGAAGGAGATAAGAAAGGAGATTCAGCAAATAAAGGCTTTTGTTTTGAGAACTCTTGAGATTCAGAAGGCCCTGGTTCAACATCTTCAGCCTAGAAGGTTTGTTGGAATTCACCCCTTTCTTCACGAACCATATGTTCCTATGGCTGTTTAAAACAAGGGGTTCGGGGACGATAAAGAATTTTTCAGAGGTTTAAATGTCTAGGAAAGCTTCTTATGAGAATTTTATTCTTGTGTTTTAAGAAGAATAACTAGAGTTTGGAATAGCCATTATTATGATTACACCTAGCTATGTCCAAAGTTTTCATCTTCAATGTTTTAGATTTATTTATTTAAATTCTAAAGTTTGTTTGGAAGATGATTTTTGCAGTATTAATCTTTATGGTTTTATATATTGCAACTTGCTATGGGATATGTGTGTTTGCGTCCGTGAACTATGATTGTCCCATACGTTGTCAAAAGTTAATTCTTTCGTACGTCGATATGCAAGTATTGATAAAAGAATGAATGAACTTTTGAAAAAAACAAAAGTTAATCCTTTTATGTCATTATGCAAATATTGACGGAAGAAAGGATGAGCTTTTGTTTACAAAGATTAAGTCTATTGTATGTTATTGTGCAAATAGTGATGGAAGATAGAATGAATCTTTGTCTATTCCGCAGTATTGATCTTCCCTGATCCATATTTTTATGTAAATATTGTGCGGCTCCGTAAGTTCTCTTATGTTGAGCATTTCCAATTAGATTAATCATGGGTTTTCTTATGGTTAATTTAGCTGAGTATTCCGATTGAATTAATCATGGATTCTCTTGTGGTTAATTTAATTGAGTATTTTTGGATACAAATTCATATTCTTATATGATTTGTTGTTGTCCAAAGAAATCCTTCTTTTCTTGTGAAAGTGAGGTCGCTCTTGTTGTTCTTTCGGGAATGACATTTTATGGGGGAGAGTTCTTAATTGAACTTGTGCTTAATTGCCAAATCTTTGTGGGGAAGTGCGGTTGTGGAATATTGTAGGGGTTATCTTGTATCTTTATAAACTCCTTGATGAATGCATTTAGTTTCGGATATATGATTGCATCTAAAAAGTTGATATGTGCTTTCTTTTGGTTATGAAATGTCTCTAAGGAAATTTCATTGGGATCCCACTAGTTTTCGTACTTTTGCCAATTTTATTGACAAAAAGGGGGAGAATAAATGTGTAGTTCACACTACAAATACATATGGTTTTTGGATCATTATGTAAGGGGGAGTTGTTTCCATGTGAGATAGAGTATTGACTAAGGGGGAGTGATACATATCACCATAGTATTGTTGTCGAAGTTGTGATACAATTGAACTTTGATGCTGTGTAATAATACTATAACACTGTGTAACAATGATTGAGAGCTTTTGTTTTCTCATTGTTATGGCTACGGATCTTCAACAACGATGATGCTGCATTGAATATCTTTGGAATCATTGGAGTACTTGGAAGTGACGAAGATTTCGAGTAATGTTGAAGAACCAAGGAGATCATGCATGTGGAAGAGAAGATGCAAAGTTTATTTATTTTGTATTCCATATGTATTGATAATTTTGTCACTAAAATTGACAAAGAGGGAGATTGTTAGAGCACTACTCGGTCGAACTCGCAAGCGTTGCTATCTCAAGCTTGTTTGTCAAGTTTAGTTGCCAAAACTATAAGTTTTGATTTCTAGTCTACTTATAGCTAAGTCTCGGACTAGGATAGAAAGTGTAGTTTAGCTCTAGACTCCACGGAGTTCATCATACAAAGACGAAGAACTACTCAAGGAACTGGTGGAACTTCATCGGCTAAAAGGTATGTGGAGACTTGAACTTATCTATCACTAAAAAGTCTATCTACTCTATCTCCTATCTTGAGATAAAAGTTGTATTGCTATATAGACTTCGATTATACACATTTGCTATTTCGAGCCGAGTTTAACTCGCTTATCTATTTCTCGAAATATGTATTGGTAAGCTTTCGCTTTGGCCAGATTCATCTTTACAAGTGACGAAAGTCATGTTGATTATTTAAATATCTTGAAAATTTCTTTGATGAAAAATAGTGTGTGAATAACCTCTATTTAACATCCTCTAAGAATGTTTCAATGATTAAAATGAGAGTTTAGAATATATAACCTTGAATGGATATAAGCATTGTATGTGAACTCATATGTGTGTAAGTCCAAAATCCTTGAACCAAAGTATGCGTACTTTGCTGCTCAGGATAACCGGAACTAAAGTCCGCGTACTGCCGGAAGTTCACGTCCCGTGAATTTCTGTTGGAGTTTGTGAACTGAAAACAAACTCAATCCGTGTACTTAAGTATGCATACCGGTATGCGTACTTGAGTGGGTTATTTTCTAAAAACGGTTTATTCGTGAACTTAAACTTATATAAACTAAGGAATGCATATTTGCAAACCGTGGCTATAAAGTTCATGAATCAATTCGAGTGAATAAAAATCGTTTTTGCTTCGATTGAGTCTTGTATACTTTTATAAGATCTAAGCAATTGAGCAACTTTTTAACTAGTTCTTTTGAGTCATTTGAACTAATTATGGTGAAGATGAAAATGGTTGATATGAAAGTGCTGATATGGCTAACCATTTGGTTAACTACTGTTGAACCAACTAAGTGTACACATTTAGGTACGGTTACTCAAACCTAAATGAGGTATGTTTCATTTGTGTATAAAAATCTAAGTTCGATCTAACGGTTGAAAGATATTAGTTTGAATCTAATCAGGTTTTCATCTAACGGTGAATATTGAATGCTTTGTTACCAAGTTAACTTAGATTGCAAACCATGATTTGGAGACTATATAAAGGAGAACTCTAGCAACTGGGAAACCTAATCCCCACACCTCTTGTGTGATACTAGTTGTATAAGCTAGAGTCCATTCTCCTTTAACCTTAGGTTTCTACCGAGACCCTGTAGGTTAAAGACTTTAAGATTTCATTGGGATTGTGAAGCTAGACCCAAATATTTTCTCTGTAGTTGCGTGATCTGATCTTGCTGTTTCTATCGTGATTGAGTGCAATCGTAAGATTGGCTTGAGATTAATTTCACCGATAGGCAAGATAGAAAAGTAGTCACAACCATCTTTGTCTCATCGTTTTTGATTCCGCAATATCTTGTTTCGCTAATTGATTAATATTATTGTGAGGTGATTGATAATTCTAGGATGTTTTTCGGGAATATAAGTTCGGGTTATCAATTGGTTCCTTTTCACCTTGATTTATCAAAAGACGGAACAAAACTTATAGGTATTTCTGTGGGAGACAGATTTATCTAGTCCTGTAGACTTTTCTATGTGATACAGATTTCTTTATTAAAGTCTTCGACTTTGGGTCGTAGCAACTCTTAGTTGTGGGTGAGATCATCTAAGGGAATCAAGTGCGTAGTATCCTGTTGGGATCAGAGACGTAAGGAGCGAAACTGTACCTTGGATCAGTGTGAGATTGATTGGGGTTCAACTACAGTCCAGACCGAAGTTAGTTTGTAGTAGGCTAGTGTATGTAGCGGCTTAATACAGTGTGTGTTCAATCTGGACTAGGTCCCGGGGTTTTTATGCATTTGTGGTTTCCTCGTTAACGAAACTTCTGGTGTCTGTGTTATTTCTTTTCCGCATTATATTTTGTTATATAATTGAAATATCACAGGTTGTGCGTTGAATCGATCAATTGGTAAATCCGACCTTTGGTTGTTGATTGAAATTGATTGATACTTGACATTGGTCTTTGGTACCGTTCAAGTTAATTTCTCTTGTATTCAATTACACTCGCAGATTTCTGTTTGCTTTAGTAAGTATTGAATCGAGAAATTGAGATATAACTCCTTGATATACTTTTTATTATGATTGAGTCTGACTGTCTAGTTGATTCTCTTAAAAGTATATTGGAGTTAGTTGATGTCGTTTTATAGTTGTAGTGGTAAAAAGGTTCGTTGCTCGAACTTGTGAAGGATTTTCGAAAATTAAATAGAGTTGTTTTAATAATAAGAAGAAAATACCGAGACTCTGGATTCCACCATTGACCAATTAAGTGATAAACTCTAAACAATATTCATGCAATATTTTTCTTTAAAGTGATTCTAGTATTTGCCTTTAATAGATTTTTGAAGTAATAATTGTAAGCACGAAGCATGAAACATCAAAAGTATTAAAACCAAGCATGTCCCATCAAAACACTTCACAACTACTCAATAAAAACCAATTTTTCTTTTAAGTTCTATGCAAA